>JACEGR010004297.1:0-89487 GCA_014170235.1 Listronotus bonariensis
TAGCGTGTAAAGCTACAAACCTTATTTTATAATCACATAATTCTTAAAAATAAATAAAGAAAAAAATTGTTCTTTAATTTTCAAAACTATATTTAGATAACCTCGGCAACGTTGATTGTTGGTGACTCTGGGTACGCTTCCCTTCGCTCGCCGGTCTGCGGTGATCGTCGTGTGGACTGTGGCGCGAGTACCACCGCTCTGATGCGTTGCTGCCATGTTTCCTTTAACAAAATCCTGAGTTTTATAGATTTTTCGTTTTTTTTTATATGCATTTAATTTGGGGAATTTTTCGATTTCGCTCCCTTGCTATTTTGAACACGGCTCGAGACAGTAGCCAGCAAGAAAGGCTATTTTTGGCCGTTTTTTTTGAGAACACCTGTTGCAGAAGTTTAATTATTTTTCTGATTTGTTTGAATAAATTTAATGCTGTTGGAGCAGCGTAATATTGGATTTTGGTGACTTCCTTTCAATTGTGTAAATTTTATCCAGGTATGTTAATTTTTTTATAAGATGGTGTCCACGTTGTGACTTTTTCGTAATCCTTAATCATCGTAGTCATCTTTGTAATTTTGGGTTTCTTTTGCAGTGCTATGTGTTTAATACGATCAATATTAAGCCCTAATCAATTTAATAAGGATATATGATTACCGATTTGACTATACAGCCTTTGGAAAGATAACCCGCTTGTATGGTAAGTGTTATTTCATAAGACCGATACATAAATAGTTTCCGTACGATTTTCTTAAAAAAAAGGTCCTAATTCCTTCTTTCTTCATATAGGGTTTTTCTTTTTATCCTTTGGGATTTTGATGCTCCTCCTAAGTCGTGGAAACATATGTCATTTTGTTTTGACCATCGCCCTCAAAGCAACGAGGTCAGTCCGACTTCTATGCCTCAAAGCCTACCCAGCAGCCATAGCCTCATGGTAGCCGATCACCACTTAAAGGTTGTATCCATCCTCTTTTTTGTACATTTTTCCTTTTTTAATTATGAAAATGTTCACCATAATTGATTGTTAGTTTTTTTAATAATTTGCGAATAATAAACCAAATTGGTTATATGTAAATAATGTATTATAGCTATTATGTTAAATGTATGAACCAAATCTGAACTACGGCATATTCTATTTTTTTAACCAAAAATTTGGCGAAAAATTAGACAATCTTGATCAAGTGCGTCATAGTTAACATCTTCATTCACATTTAATTAGAATGCCTTAAAATTACACCAGATTGGTCCCCCTTTTTTATAATATTATGTAAATAAGTATTTTATATGAAACTGATTAGAATTAAGTATCTATCATTCAGTACATTATTATTTTATGAAATGATAAATAAACCAAAGCTTGACTGAGTGATTTGAATGTACCTATTTGTTTTATTTCATAAATATGTTTTTGTTTTGGCTATTTAACATCAGTATTACCAAGCAGTTTTTTCAAGATTTTTTTATACCTGCTTTAACTTTACTTTATCACAATAAAAATCTTGTGGCGCCCTTTTCAATTTTTTTTTTTCGACTAAAAGTAAAAAAAACACTTACCTTCGACCTACTGCTCTAGCAAGGCGAACAGCTTAGCCGAGGTATTAACCTTTTTTATTAAAATAGGTTACATTAAATTTGGCGCATCAACGTGGCCGCCTTGTTTTTTGCTTTTAATCGTTTATAGTTAATTCATTTCATTACAGTCAAGCTATTTAAAAAAAAATACGTTTAAAAATATTTTTTATGCAGATAAATTTTATTAGATTATTTCTGGCTCGAATATTTGAATTTTGGTATGGGTATATACATTGTTTTATCAAAGAGCTCTATGCAGATAATTAGTATTTTATATTCCTAATTTTTTTGATAACCTTGCAAGTATCAAAATTTACCTTATCTATGCAATTTTTTTATAAATTTGACTATTTTGCGACATCCAGTATATTTCAAAGTGCAATAAATAAATATTGATTTTTTTACATTGGATTATACAAATATTATTTTTTTGTTAATTAACAATCAAAGCTTGCTAAATAATTTGTTTAAAAGCTTTTTAGCTAAAATTTTTTCCTTGCTATTTATCTGCATGAGTTTTCTTGTTAAACCATGATTTACATTTTTTTAATTTTTTTAAATTTTTACAGTCTACGCTTAATTGCTAACAAATTGTTATGCAATGCACATATAAGTACGCTCGCTATTATATAGGGTGGCCATAAATACTGCCTACCCATCGTGTTTAGATTTGAAGAAGATTAGAAAACTAGAAGTAGCCATAAACACTGCTTACTTCCTAGTTACTTACGCGACCTTATACTAATTTTCTCTGCTTATGCTGTCTTTAACTAAATAACCTTGATATTTTTTGATATTGCATTATTAACTCTTTTGATTGATTAATTCTTTTAATATAATATATATAAAATTTATAACAATTTATCAACGTATAGCTAAAAACAAATTAGTTACCGATATAAGGGGGTATAATTTTGTTTGCTTCTCTTTATAATAAAAACAAGGTTTAACGCTTTTCTTTTGTTATAACTTAATTAATTTTTTATATAACTTCATATTCGGGGATGTTGTTGTATGGAAATTTTTTTCATGATTTCTTAGAAAGTAACTATATGCTGGAGCTAATTAATTTTACAGGGAAATTTTAAGAGATATTAGTTTAAATTTTTAGTAATTAATTTTTTAGTATACAGGGTGATTTTAAGAAGAGTAAAATTAAAATATCTAAAAAAAACTTTTTATTTTTAAACAAACAAGTTTTTATAAAAATATTTTAGTTTATTTTTCAATATGGCATTTTTTGGAATTAACCATTTGTTGGATTACGAACTTGAATATGAGTTAGCCATAAGGGGTGTGGTGACGCAACGAAATGTTAGCGATAAAAGAAAGATTTTGTCTAAATTAATAAAAAAAGAAAGAGAAGCAAATAAACCCGGCTCACAAATTTCTTTAGATAATTATAAATTTGATTTTGCTTTTGAAGAAGCTGCCATTAATAAAAGTATTCTTTCAATTACGGATTTGATAATTGACTTTGAAGGAACGATTACTGATTCCGGTTATGCCCGTATAAAGTCTCGAATTCTTCATTTAACTGGGAGGGTTAATCGTATGGTCATTCCTGATCCAGACCCCAATGACATCGCGTCTTACCGAGCTGAGTCCTATGCTACTTGCTTAAAGCTGGAAGCTGACTTAGACGATAAACTTACCGACTCCCCTGACGCTTCTGTAAATAATGCTAGTTTTTTGTCGTCTTCAGTCGCGCCGGTAGTAAATGTAAGTCCAGTAGTTACTTGCAATGCTAGTAAGCAACCAATTTCAGATTGGGGTGTTAAATTTTCGGGAGATCCTAAAAAGGTCTATTATTTTCTAGAAAGGGTCACGGATTTGGCAAAAGCTCGTGGCGTTACAGAAGCAGAACTTTTTAATTCCGCGGTAGAACTTTTTATCGGAGATGCATTCGTATGGTTCCGCAGTATTAAAGCTTTAGTAACCGATTGGACTTCTCTTGTTACGAGGTTAAAAAAGATTTTCTTTCTCCTTATGCGGATGACGAAATATGGGAAAGTATTAGGCAGAGAAAACAAAGACGAAATGAATCTGTAACTATTTATATTGCACACTTAGAAAACCTTTTTAGTCGTTTGTCTAATCCTCTACCTGAGGTTACCAAAATTAAGTACCTAAAGAAAAATTTATTACCGGAGTATATTCAGTCACTCGCGTTGCAACCTATCGATACCGTAGATATATTGTCAAGTTTATGTCGTAAGCTAGAAGAAGCTACTTACCTTACCTGTTCTTCAAGGCGTTCTAATCAATCAAATCTTTCCTATCTTTATGAATCGGGACCGAGCGATTATCGTGAAAATAAACCTAATGATCAGGACAAATTTAATAAGTTTAAGTTTTCTAATAAAAGAAATGACTCTTCTTTAAGTCACTTCGACGGTAGTTTGAAAGTAGAAGCAAGTACGTCTTCTGGTTCAAGACAAACACCGCCGATAAAAAATAAAATCACGTGTTTTAATTGCAAAAATGTCGGACATGCTTATAAATTTTGTAAACAAAAACGTAAAACTTTTTGTTATCGATGTGGGGAACCAAATGTAAAGATTTCTAGCTGTCCTAAATGCTCTAATTTAAAAACTAACTTCAACAGTGTCTTGTTGTGGCCAAGATACTGTTATGTCGTTTAGAGAAGCCACAAATAATAAATATAAATATTTTTGTTCAGATGATTGGAAAAAATGGCTAAATTTTATCTCTAGTTTTTTAAAAAGTCGTAAAGTTTCTTATGAGATGTCACCTTTGTTATTAAATAAACAAAGTGATAACAGGCCTTATATTTCGGTACGCGTGTTTAATTGTGACATCACGGGTTTACTTGACACGGGTTCAACAAATTCAATCGTCGGAAATTCTGGTATTGAAGTTTTAAGACAGTTGGGGATAAAAACGTGCTTTTTAAGTAATAAACAAATTTTTACCGCCGACGGTGCGCAGCAAGAAGTAAACGGGATTGCCGATTTACCTGTTTTTCTTAAAGACTCTCTACAAATTATAAAATTTCTTATAGTGCCTTCAGTTAGGCATTCTTTTATTTTTGGCAGTGACTTTGCAAAAAGGTTTAATTTGTTAGTCAATTTTAATAATAACACTTGGGATATTTATAAGGGTCAAAATGAGCTAATATCTTTGTCTACTAATATTAATACGATCTTTTCTTTTCCTAAACTTTTCTCTCTTGATGATCTTTCAAATATAGAAAGAATAAAAGCTGATAAAGTGATTGAGTCTTTTAAACAGATTGATAGTAAAGATAGATTAGGTAGAACAGATAAAATTAAGTTATCTATCGATACAGGCAATGCCCCACCCTTCAAGAAAAAACCTTACTTACTCTCACCTTACATGCAGGAAATTTTAAATAAGGAATTAGATTCAATGTTAAAACTTGATGTTATCGAAGAATCTCAAAGTCCTTGGAGTTCTCCCACCTTATTAGTCAAAAAATCAAATGGAGAATATAGATTTTGTTTCGACGGCCGTTTTCTTAATGAAATAACCCGTCATGACTCCTATCCTTTGCCTCATGTTGATAGAATTTTAAATAATCTTCGAAATGCAAAATTCATATCTGCTATCGATTTAAGGAAAAGTTTTTGGCAAATTCCTCTGGATGAAGCCTCAAAAGAGAAAACCGCATTTTCTATTATTGGTAGAGGTCAATTTCAATTTAAAGTCGTACCGTTTGGTTTGTGCAACAGTGCTCAAAC
Source organism: Listronotus bonariensis (assembly GCA_014170235.1). Taxonomy (NCBI): domain Eukaryota; kingdom Metazoa; phylum Arthropoda; class Insecta; order Coleoptera; family Curculionidae; genus Listronotus; species Listronotus bonariensis. The sequence goes on from JACEGR010004297.1 coordinate 5,289, forward strand.
GCAACAAAGACTTGTGGATTCTATATTTGGAGCTAAATTTGAACCGTATATTTTTTCTTACTTGGATGACATTTTGGTATGCTCACCCACTTTAGAGCATCATTTAGAATTGTTAGAGACTGTTAAGAAACTTCTTCAAGAAGCTGGTCTCACTGTTAATCTTGAAAAGTGTAATTTTTTTCAGACTACCCTTAAATATCTTGGTTTCATTGTAGGAAATAATTCTTTGTCAACTGATCCTGATAAAGTTTCTTCTATGATTAACTATCCTCGTCCTAAAACTACGACGGAAATCAAACGTTTCGTGGGTATGTGCTCATGGTACAGAAGATTTATTAAAGATTTTTCTTCCCTTATAAGTCCTTTAAATGCGTTACTTAAAGGTAAAAAGAAAAAAGAACCAATTTTTTGGACGGACGAAGCCGAAAGTGCGTTTATTACTATTAAGGAAAAGTTAATTTCTGCTCCAGTTTTGTCACAACCTGATTTTTCACAAAAGTTCATTGTTCAAGCTGATGCCTCAGATGTTGGACTGGGTGGTGTTCTTACTCAATTTATTAATGGAGAGGAACGTGTAGTGGCTTATGCCAGTCGTGCATTATCTAGAGCAGAGCGCAATTACTCTGTAACTGAACGTGAGTGTTTGGCTGTTATTTTTTGTGTCGAAAAATTTAGGCCTTGGATTGAAGGTGTTCGCTTCACAGTGGTAACTGACCACTACAGTTTACTTTGGTTAAATAATTTAAAAATCCGTCTGGTAAACTTTCTCGTTGGCTAATTAAACTAAGACAACATTCCTTTGATTTAGAGCATAGAAAAGGTAAACTTAATGTAGTACCTGATGCTCTTAGCCGCATTCCTTATTCTGATCCTATGTCCGACTCTCCTGAAGACAATGTTCCTTCGACTTCTTTCGCTATCAATGAAATTTCAGTTTTAAATTTTGATGTCGATCAAATTGATCAATGGTATTCGTCCCTGCGAGATAAAATTAAGAAGTCTCCGGAAAAATATTCTCAATGGAAAGTTGAAGATCAGGTCATCTATAAATTTATTCCATCAAACTCTTATTATACGTTTAATCAGAGAGAGTGGAAGCTTTTGGTTCCTAAGGCTCACAGGAATAAAGTTTTGGAAAGTTGTCATAATCCACCTACTATGGGTCACTTTGGCTTTAGGAAAACACTTTTTCGTGTTCAAGAGTTTTACTATTGGCCTCACATGCGGGAAGACATTTTGAAATTTGTCAGAAGGTGTGTAGTTTGTGGTGCTCAAAAACCAACAAATCTACCTAAGATTGGTTTCATGGGAAAGGAAAAACTTGTTGATCGTCCTTTTCAGGTTATTGCCTTAGATTTGATTGGTCCCCTTCCTCGTAGTAAAAAGGGTAATAAATGGATTCTTGTTATTGCTGATTGGTTTTCTAAATTTACCTTATTGTTTCCCTTACGAAATGCCCAGTCACCTGTTATTGTCAAACATGTAAAGGAAGATATATTTCTTAATTATGGAACTCCTCAGTACATAATCTGTGATAATGGAACTAACCTAGTGAGTCAAAGTTTTAAACAACTTTGTAATCAGTTTGATGTCAAAATTAGGTATACTCCATATTACTCTCCTCAGTGTAATTTCGTTGAGCGTAATAACAGAACTATTGGCCAGACTATTCGTTGCTATATCGATAAGCATGATGATTGGGATCTTCATGTTCCTGAGATTAGACAGGCTATTAATACTTCTGTTCATGAGGTTACTGGTTATCCGCCTTCCTATCTTAATTTCGGTAGACATGTTCCTCTTTCTGGAAATTATTATTTGTCAACCGGATCATCTGTTGATGAAAAACAGGAAATTTTACCTGGTGATAGAGGTACGTATGCTGAGGGTTTGACAGATTTTCGCAAAATTTTTGTGGAGGTACGACAAAAGCTTCACCAAGCCTATGAAAGAAATGCAAAGTCCTACAACCTTCGTAAAAGGGATGTTACTTTTAAAGTTAATGAAAAGGTATGGCGTCCCAATAAAGCGCTTTCAAGTGCAGCGAATAAGTTTGCAGCAAAATTAAGCCCTAAACGTATACTTTCCCTAGTGCATAAAAAGATTTCACACTTGGTATATGAGTTAAAAAATTTGGATGGTTCCAGGGCAGGTACTTGGCATGCCAAAGATTTGTTACCTTACCATGGTGATTCCTCTGAAAATGTATCTGAAGTTAATGACACGTAGTTGTTATTTCATTGTAAATACTTAGCTTTTTAGTTTTTGAATTTTGCAAATATTTTTTTCTTTTTTTGAACTATTAAATTGCTTTTTATAATTAGATATCTTTTGCTTTATTAAGAGTGTATATTTCTGTATCTACCTTGCCTTAAACTTAAAATTTTTAGCTTATTTTATGTTCCTTATCTTAAATATAAGCTTTATTTTTACCTTAGCTTTAATAAAAGCTGTTTCTTACCTTAGCTTAAATATAAGCTTTAACTTATCTTAGCTTAAATGAAAGCTTTACCTTATCGTAAGAATGATGCATAAGTTGCTAAGGACTTTTCTTTTACAAAAAAATATTTTTTTTCTTGATTAGTTGATTCCAAGTATTTTCAGATACTTAAAAATCAGTTACTGCGAGTTTTGATTAAAAATGGTTATTCTACACATGAAATATTTTAGCAATTGCTGATTTAACTTTAAGCTGATAAATCAATTTTACGATTACGGCTCAGTTCAATATTTTTTATTTTTGTATCATAATTATTTTGCCTTGTGCGGTAAATAAATTTTAATTATAATAGGTTTAATTTTGGCTGGCTGAATTTAATTTTATAGATTTTACTTTAGTCGTTCTTTTTAGGAGTCCCTACCGATTTAAACCCCTACCGATTTAGACGCACCGATTATGACTCCGCAAGGACGTATGATACGCGAAAGTTATCAAACTAAAATAGATCGACACGTAGTAATTTTTTGAGCCACTCAATATTAGCTTAATTCTTTGACTTTAAAAACATTAAAGTTTAGTTTTTTTGTATAATTTTTTTAATTCTACTTAATCTTAATTAGAGTTTTGATTTTTTGTTAATATTTTTACAGTACTAATCTATTTGGTCCTACAATTTTTATAACCATATATATGGTAATTGAAGTTCACTTAGTTTCTTTAGAAAATCTTTTTGTAATTAAATAAATAAGAGAACGTGGTCAGACTAGTTGATAGCAGTACTGACGCAGAAGTACTCTAGTAGTTCCCTTAAATGAGTTTTTTGTTTGGGTTATGGCATATTTTTAGTTGTCATAATACTGTGATGCTTTCTCCCTTTTGCTTTACCAAATAATATAATACTTTTAATTTATACAATTTAAATGTCCGCTTTTTTTTGGCTTATTAATTTGTAAAAAATATAGTTATTTTCAATAACTATTTTTTTGAAGAAGAGGGATAATTGTAGCGTGTAAAGCTACAAACCTTATTTTATAATCACATAATTCTTAAAAATAAATAAAGAAAAAAATTGTTCTTTAATTTTCAAAACTATATTTAGATAACCTCGGCAACGTTGATTGTTGGTGACTCTGGGTACGCTTCCCCTCGCTCGCCGGTCTGCGGTGATCGTCGTGTGGACTGTGGCGCGAGTACCACCGCTCTGATGCGTTGCTGCCATGTTTCCTTTAACAAAATCCTGAGTTTTATAGATTTTTCGTTTTTTTTTATATGCATTTAATTTGGGGAATTTTTCGATTTCGCTTCCTTGCTATTTTGAACACGGCTCGAGACAGTAGCCAGCAAGAAAGGCTATTTTTGGCCGTTTTTTTTTTTGAGAACACCTGTTGCAGAAGTTTAATTATTTTTCTGATTTGTTTGAATAAATTTAATGCTGTTGGAGCAGCGTAATATTGGATTTTGGTGACTTCCTTTCAATTGTGTAAATTTTATCCAGGTATGTTAATTTTTTTTTATAAGTGATGGTGTCCACGTTGTGACTTTTTCGTAATCCTTAATCATCGTAGTCATCTTTGTAATTTTGGGTTTCTTTGCAGTGCTATGTGTTTACTGACGATCAATATTAAGCCCTAATCAATTTAATAAGGATATATGATTACCGATTTGACTATACAGCCTTTGGAAAAAATAATCGCTTGTATGGTAAGTGTTATTTGCATAAGACCGATACATAAATAGTTTCGTACGATTTTTCTGCAAAAAAAGGTCCTAATTCCTTCTTCTTCATAGGGTTTTTCTTTTTATCCTTTGGGATTTTGATGCCTCTCCTAAGTCGTCGAAACATATGTCATTTTGTTTTGACCATCGCCCTCAAAGCAACGAGGTCAGTCCGACTTCTATGCCCGTGCCTACCCAGCAGCCATAGCCCTCATGTAGTAGCCAGACTCAACACTTTCTCAAAGGTTGTATCCATCCTCTTTGTATATTTTTCCTTTTAATATGAAAATGCCACCATACTGATTGTTAGTTTTGGTCAATTTTGTCAATAAACCAAATTGGTTATATAAATAATGCATATACAATTGTAAGGTCAAGGGACCAAATCTGAATCATATATTTCATTTTTTTAACCAAAATTTCTGGCGAAAAAATAGACTGATCATGCGTCACAATACTCATTCACATTTACAATGCTTTAACAGCACAGATTGTCCCCCCTCAGTAATATTATAAAATAAGTATTTTTATATGAACTGATTAGAATTAAGTATCTATCATTCAGTACACATTATTTTATGAAATGATAAACAGTTCAAAGTACTGAGTGATTGAATGTGCCTATTTGTTTTACTCAATAAATATAGTTTGTTTTGCTATGAACACCAGTATTATCGCTACAGTTTTTCAAGATTTTATACCTGCTTTAACTTTTACTTTATCACAATAAAAATCTTGTATGCCCTTTCAACTGCCCCACGTTGGGCGCCAAATTTATTGTAACCTATTTTAATAAAAGGTTAATACTGGCTGTTGTTCGCCTTGCTAGAGCAGTAGGTCGAAGGTGCGTTTTTTTTACTTTTAGTCGAAAAAAATTGAAAAGGGCGCCACAAGATTTTTATTGTGATAAAGTAAAGTTAAAGCAGGTATAAAAAAATCTTGAAAAACTGCTTGGTAATACTGATGTTAAATAGCCAAAACAAAAACATATTTATGAAATAAAACAAATAGGTACATTCAAATCACTCAGTCAAGCTTTGGTTTATTTATCATTTCATAAAATAATAATGTACTGAATGATAGATACTTAATTCTAATCAGTTTCATATAAAATACTTATTTACATAATATTATAAAAAAGGGGGACCAATCTGGTGTAATTTTAAGGCATTCTAATTAAATGTGAATGAAGATGTTAACTATGACGCACTTGATCAAGATTGTCTAATTTTTCGCCAAATTTTGGTTAAAAAAATAGAATATGCCGTAGTTCAGATTTGGTTCATACATTTAACATAATAGCTATAATACATTATTTACATATAACCAATTTGGTTTATTATTCGCAAATTATTAAAAACTAACAATCAATTATGGTGAACATTTTTCATAATTAAAAAGGAAAAATGTACAAAAAAGAGGATGGATACAACCTTTAAGTGGTGATCGGCTACCATGAGGCTATGGCTGCTGGGTAGGCTTTGAGGCATAGAAGTCGGACTGACCTCGTTGCTTTGAGGGCGATGGTCAAACAAAATGACATATGTTTCCAACGACTTAGGAGGAGCATCAAAATCCCAAAGGATAAAAAGAAAACCCTATATGAAGAAAGAAGGAATTAGGACCTTTTTTTTTTTTAAGAAAATCGTACGGAAACTATTTATGTATCGGTCTTATGAAATAACACTTACCATACAAGCGGGTTATCTTTCCAAAGGCTGTATAGTCAAATCGGTAATCATATATCCTTATTAAATTGATTAGGGCTTAATATTGATCGTATTAAACACATAGCACTGCAAAAGAAACCCAAAATTACAAAGATGACTACGATGATTAAGGATTAAGGTCGGATAAGGCCACAGTATAAAATTATTTTACTCTATACAGGATGTCTCAAAAGTGTGACGTATCAAAGTTATATTTTTTAAATGGAACACCCTATATTTTATGACGGTTTTAGATTCTACATAAAAAAATAATTTAAGTTTGTTAATAGTACCAAGTGTCTAATTTTATTCGTTTTTGTGATATTTGATTTTTTTTTCAAAATGCAGGGGTGCAATTAAATTAATTTTATTTTAACAATATAAACTCCTTAAACTTTAAAATTTGTTACAAGATTAGGAAAAGTCTGCCTTATCATACGTAGGTCATATCGAGATCATAGATTATACAGGGTGATCAAAAAATAATTTCAATTTTTTAGAAAGTCAAATAGCAATATCTCTCTTATTTTAAATGGAACACCCTGTATTTTTTTACACCACATGATGACAAACCAAATGCTCTTTCAAATGGTGTATAGGTTGCCTATACCTATCTTTTTATACTTTTTAAGTAAATTCCGTTTTAACATATTTTTATTCCAAATGTCTATTTAAATGTAAGTAGGCTGTGATATAGCTATGCCTATTTACTAAGCCGTTATTGCAAAATGTAAATTTGTTGGAAAAAAGCACAAAATTAAAAGATTTTGTATTATCTGCCACTATTTTTAAAATTCACAGAAAAAAATTCATTAGTTGCTTATAATGCTACTTCCAATAACACTTATTTCAGCTGAATGTGGTAATGATAAAACTTGTGTTTTTAAACAATCCTAATAACGCCTCTGGTCAGTTATGACGACATTCTGTGACCTATAACTCGTTTCTTCCATTATCCATAATCACTGTGTCAAATTTTTTAAAGCAACTATTAAGGTTATCAGATGGTTTCTCCTGGAATATTTTTCAGGATTAACTCTAGACTAAAGTAAACCATTTTTTCACATCCTACCAGTATTATATCATCTTGTTGTTGTAGAAGAAGGGTTTTAATTTAAAATCATTGAAATTTCTTTTAAACTGACTAAAACACTAGTAATCAATAAATGGTCGTTGTTATTTTCTTAAGAAAAATATTAATGGCTGCTATGTCACAGCCAACTTTAATTTAAATAAACATTTGGACTAAAAATTTGTAAAAACAGATTTTACTAAAAAGGCACAAAAGATAGGTATAGGCAACCTATACACCATTTGAAAGAGTATTTTATTTGTCATCATGTGACCTACAAAATACAGGGTGTTCCATTTAAAATAAGAGAGATATGGCTATTTGATTTTCTGAAAAATTGAAATTATTTTTTGATCACCCTGTACAATATTTGATCTTGATTTGACCTACGTATGATATGACAGACTTTTTCTAATCTTGTTACACATTTTAAAGTGTTAAAAGTGTTAAAGTAAAATCAATTTAATTTTACCTCTGCATTTTTCAAAAAATCAAATATCACAAAAACGAATAAAATTAGACACTTAGTACTATAAACAAACTTGAGTTATTTTTAAAGTAGAATCTAAAACCGTCATAAAATATAGGGTGTTCTATTTAAAAAAATATAACTTTGATACGTCACACTTTTCTGAGACACCCTGTATAGACTAAAATAATTTTATACGGTGGTCTTATCCGACCTGTATATGTTCCAGTATTTACTTTTTTAAAAACCCCATGGTTATCCAGCTACAGACCGTGTCGAATATGGTGGGCCACCCTGTATAGATATTTACCAATAAGATATTAAAATCAAATCCGTTCGCAAGTTTATTGCAAATTTTCGTTTTTTAGCGTAACTGCGGATTTGTTATACTGTGACATATTTTGATTTAAACTCAAACTTTCTATTCTATTCTATTTTTCCATCCAATCCATCAGCTCGCCCCTTCCGGACTATGTTTTCCAGAACTTCGTCGGCGGAAAATCTGGATAATCGAGCTCGTAGCTCCCAGAAATTCCAAGAAGAAAACAAGAATAATTCTACAATCTCTGCAATGCATAAATTGTCGGCTGTCAAACCAAGAACTGCTACTGGTGTTACGTATAACCTCCACTTTCACTACTGACAGCACCCATGACACGCCCATCTAATTCCCACCATTTGAGAAATACTCATCGTGTTCACCACCAAACAGGATACCATCAGCTTATAGGAATCTTCGCTCACAGCGCTTAGCTCCAGAAGAAAGATGCCGTCAATTTAGCGTGAATCTTTCCTTGATCCCCAAAGGTAAAAACGTCCGTACGGCACCTCTAACCGCCCCCCAGGAAGAACTTTGTAGTCTTCTACGCACTGTCCAGAGGTCAAACAAAGAGTTAAAACTCAAATTTTATCTCCTATAGTTTCGTTTTTTAATTTAAGATTTGTATACCAAAATACAATAAAAAATTCTTTATTCAGCTTAGGCAGAGTTAAACTATGCCTTAGGTATAGAAATTTACCTTCTATTTGCTTTACCTAAATCAAACAATCCAGTATGATAAGTTCGTTAATACACATGTTGTGGCAGGTAAATTTGACTGCATAATAAAATAATTTACATTTTCAGGTCAAAGTCCAAAGTACCAGAATTTACCAGGGCGATAGGCGGGGGGCTAAAAAGGTAAAACGAGCTTATCGAGCAAGTGAGGCAACTCATAAAAATATTCTTTCAACTTTGATACAAACCTCTCTCAAAAAATACCGCCTATATGGTACCAAATTATTCAGAATAAAGTGTTCTCTTTTACGATTTGCTAACGAGCCACCCTCGTTTCATTAAAAAAAGGATTTATGACCATGAATACGATTTTGCAAACTTTGACTTCGCCCTGAGAAGCCGTAAAAAACAAAAGTCGATTAAATCATATTTTTATGGATACTTGACATAAAATAAACCGTTTTAGCTTAATCATACCATTCTAGATTTAAAAAAAAAAAAATAAGAGCAGAAATGTTAAAAAAATATTATGTAAGGTGTCATGTGAAAGTCATATTTTATCAAAATAAGATAAAATATACTGGTGATGTCATTTAAAATTTGAAAATAGCAATCATTTTTGGTTAAACCGAAGGTAATAGAAATAAAGTGAATAGAAAAAGCAATCCAAAATTGTGTTAAATACCGATGTACAAAATTTCATTTCTTTATCTTAAAAGGTAAAAAAATATAAGGGGAACCGCCTGTCAGAAACACCCGGTATAATATTAATACAATACATTAAAATATTGGCTAAAACCTGTTTTTTATAAAAATTTTTACTTCAAACTTTGACATAAAATAGAGTTCCTTGCGATATTTACTAATACATTTTTGACCTTCTTTTTTAAAATAAAAATGAATTTACTCTTGGTTATTTTGTATATTTATAGATATAACTTGTCCTGTATACTGCCGCTTAAAGTATTTTTTTTAGTTTTTTCTAAAATGTCGTTTAAAAATTATTATATTTTTGTTCTATATTTGTCCTCTTGCCACTCTGTATAATAATATTACCCAAATTATCGTAAAAATATAATAAAAATAAACATGTACATTATGTAAAATATAGGTTTCTCAAAATCAGAATATTGATTATCTAATATATAAATTTATTTATAAATGTTATATTAAAGGAACCCCAAAAAATATGTTTTTGTCATAGGGAATTATTATTAAAGTAAAATAACTAATTAATATTTAAATATTTTGCCAGTATTAATATTAATTATCATAAACGAGGTATAATAATAAATAATATACTTGTGTACTTGTAAATTATTATTTATTATATGAAGTGTTATAAAATATTATCTGGTATAGTATGGTTAGTTTCTTCAAAGTTTTAAAATAAAAGGCGTCGTCATGAATTACGATTACAAGAGACATTATCAGAAAGATTTTAAAATTTTACGACTTGCAGGAATAAGTGTTACAAATGACTACGCATCAAGTTCAGTTCTTTATAAATGTTACGTTTTTTTAGTAAATATTTTATTAACTTGGCCATTTAACATTCTTCTTACAATAAATTGGATTATACAGACAAACGGACTTAAAAGTTTTGCATCTCTTGGATATATCATAACAATTATGGGGATGGGAATGGTAAAAAGTATTCTTTTGTTTGCCAACCGAAAAGAACTTGCGACTTTAATAAAAAATTTCAATAAAGAGCACTTTCAGCCTGAAAATCAAGAAGAAATTGATATTATAAAAGAGGTTTATAAACGGTATCAAATAATTCGAAATTTATTGGCAAGAATATGTTGGATTGCTATAGCGAGTTATTCGATAACACCTATGTTTTCTGGAAAGGGGTTACCCATACCTATCTGGTACCCTATCGACATTTATTATAGTCCAGTTTTCGAGGTTGTGTATGTACACCAAAGTATTTGTACAATTTATCTTGCCATTTTAAATATAAATACAGATATTATTGTGGCTGGTTTTTAACTTTTATTGGTTTGCAATGTGACTTGCTTTGTCATCGGTTGAAACAATTAGGCCATCAGCAGAAGTTAACTCATACAAATATGCTACGCTGCATTAATTACCATAAATTAATACTAAGGTAAGTCTAGACATAGATTTAAAAACTTTATTATTCAGATTTTTTTTTTCGTCCTTCCGGGTCTTCCACCTAGGTCCGACCACCGCCCCCTAGGTTGTTCGCTGCCGCCCTAGAGGCTTATTGTGCCTTGACTCTACTTCTTCTTATTCAAACGCTATTCATTCCATAACTCGGATGGTTGCTGCTCGGTCCGTCCGAGCAGAGCACCAAGTGTAGCCGGTAGTCTCATTCAAGTTATGGCCGCGCTCCACGTTGCTTAACTCCGGTAATCGACGCTGCTGATCCCACCAGTTACACCTATTAGGTATCTTAACCAGATAAAAGAATAGTAAAAAATGTTTAGCCATATAATAAAGTATATTATGTTTTATTTGTTTTCTGGGAGATTAAATTTAAACAAAATATTATTTGGCTTTTCTCCAGAATTAAGTAAGAGCAGGATAGTTCTTTATAATGTATAAAAGTTTTAATTTTCTTAAAATATTAAATAAACTTTTAAATTTTATTCTGGAGAAAAGCCAAATAATATTCTGTTTAAATGATTGATTTTGAGGATATAAAGTGTACTATAAAGTCACTAGTGAGCTAAAGTACCCTTTAGCTCACTAGTGAATTATAGAACCCGTAGTTACCAACAAAATGCATTACAACCAAACAAGCTTGCTTCAAAAAATACAAAATTTTGTTGCTGGTGTTGACAATGACAAGTAATAAATAATGGATGACGTTTTCAAATTATTTTCGATATTAAAAACGATTTATACGAAAGTGTTGGATAAAATTTTGTATTAGACACGTGAGTTATTACATATAAGTCACTTAAGAAAATTACCTCTCTCGCCCTTCGGGCTCGAGAGTTAAACTTTTCTTGCGTGACTTATATGTAATATAACTCACTCTATCTAATAAATAACTATTATTATATGGCTAAACATTTTTTACTATTCTTTTATCTGGTTAAGATACCTAATAGGTGTATCTTTTACCAGTTAATTTTTCAAAAGTAATGTCAAACTCTAAAATGTCCATCAGACATTTCATTTTTAATTTTTTTTCAGTTTTCTAACAAGTTTATAAGTTTTTAGGTAAACTGTTTACCACATTTTTGGTAAACTATTTACCACATTTTTGAGACGCAACCATTGGCCCAGTTCTCGTCTGGCGTCTTGTTAAGATTTTATTTTATTGCATTAAAATGATTTCAACCGAGTGCCAATGAACCTTGTTTATAGATTGAAAGCTTTGTATTGTAGGTAACTTAATATTGAATATTTCATTATTTTATTTCTTTTTAAAGCAATAATAACTTTTATTATATTATGTAAGAGCAGAATAGTTCTTCATAATGTATAAAAGTTATAATTTCTTAAAATATTAAATAAACTTTTAAATTTTATTCTGGAGAAAAGCCAAATAATATTTTGTTTAAATGATATTTTCTCTTACTTCAAATTCTTTAAAAGCTGGAATATGAGCTTCATATTTTGCCATTTGTTGACCACAAGATGTTTTAATTTGAGTTGGTTTAGTTATTATATAATTTGGAAAATACTGTTTTGCTAAATATGGATTTAAAAGTGAGATATGGCTACCAGAATCAATTAAAAATTTGAAAGGTTTAGGTTATCCTGCTATTACTATGAATGGTAATCTACGTTGATCCATACTGTTCAGTTCTAAGTGATCTTCTCTCCAGAGGCTGGCTGAGAAAAATTTCTGTGTCTTCAGGAATGGTAGAAGAAGGCACTTCAGTTTGAGGATCAATTCGTTCTTTCAATATTTACGTGAGAGTGTAATAGATCAGCATCATCAATTTCTTTGAACCAGGTATCTTCTTGAATTATTTCTTGAGGGTTCATATAGTCTTCGGTTAGATGTGATACATTGGGCTGATAGTTATTTGTATAATCATCAGTCAGATGTAGTTCTTCTGCATAAAATGTTGGTCTTGATTGCGGTTGAAAATAATTTTGTAGCCTGGGTTGATACTGATTTATTGGTCTATACTGGGGTTGGATTTAACCCCAGTATTGTCTGTGTTTGACTATGCTGTTGAAAAGTACTTCTCGGTGCTACAGTCTGTTTAGTCACTACAGACATTGGAGTGGGTGACTCTTTTGGTCTTTTAGAGTTTGTCCAGTTGGTTTCCAGACACTTTGGTTCCCAAATACTTGTTGGTTTGTGAAATATCTTTCTCCGGGATATTTCTTGATTAATTTGGATTGGTTGACTCGGAAAGTAATATCTTCTTCCAAAGTCTGATGTCGAAGGACTAAAATATTGTGGTGTCTGCCTTTATGAAAATGGCTGTTGTTGTTGTTGTTGACTAGTAGGTGCTTTGATTGTTGGATTTGGAATCTGCGGGAACGTATTTCTCTTAGTATCCGTACAAAAAGAATTTTAAAAATTATAAAATTTCTTCCCCAATAACATAGTTCATAGCTTCCTTTGGTGCGGTATATATTTTTAAAAATGTTATTAAAAGTAATTTTTCAATGTTGCCTATTTGAGCAACTTTAGCATCTGGATGCATGTTAGGGTCACAATTAATAGAATTAGAAACTAAATTTCTAAAATATTGACAAAGAATTCAGAAATTATAGGGCGATTCTTTTGGATTAGGTTTTAAACTATGAAGTTCATGAAGCAAGCAAGTAAAAGATCTTTGATCAGTAAAACTAATCTCTAGAATAGGTTTAATTTTTTCCCATTTTGTTAATTCTGTTCTACTTGATATTAAAATTAAAGCTTCGCCCTCAAGTTTACCAATAATAGCTCTAAAAATTAGATTTTTAATGATTTGAGTACTATTAGCATAATGAGCAACAATTTCATCGCAAGCAGCAATACAATTTTTAATCGCACATGGCTCACCGTTAAATTTAGAAATAATATCTAAATATAATCTTAGTTTTTGATAATTTGTTTCAGGCATTGTGTCTTGATCTAAATCAAAATTTAAATATTCAAAATTTTCGTCCAATAATAAAGTTTCTAAATGTTTACTACTACTTTGAGTTGCGGATTCTTCTTCAGATAAACTACTTAAATATGGTTTAAATCTAATTTGATCTCAATATTCTTTATTTTTTCTAAGAGTCTCTTTGAAATTAAACATTAAAATTACGTTCCATTAAAGTGTTTCTCCTTTTTTATGAACAAATAAAAAAGTTTTAAAAGAAAAGTTAAAAATGGTCAAAAAAAATAGTTAAAAAAAGGTGTCAAAAAATATTTAAAAAGAATTAAAATAATATTTAAAAAAAAAAAATTGGTTATATGAAGAAACAAAAAATAATGTAAAGGATAAAATTACAAAAGGATGGTAAAAAGGAAAATAAGAAAAATGATCTCACCCTGGTTTGATGATTGTCACAAAATCTGGGTTGTTACACTACTGGTAGAAACAAATTTTTCAGTACTTTCACGCAGTCAGTAGGCACTGTCCAGGATGCAATTGAATGGTTTGAAATGAAACACAAAATTTGCACTGTCCAAGAGAACTTTTCAGAAATTGTCTTTTTCTTTCTTCTTCTTCTTCAATGTTTGGATATTCGGTCCCACGTAAAAATCCAGCTGTTTTGAGGTTTTTGGATTTTCGATCCAAGTGACACTGGTTTTTCGATCAGGATATTCGGTCCCACGAAAAAGTCCAGCTGTTCACCGAGTCCGAGAAAAACACTATCCACGAAGGCACTATGTTTTTCGGTTTCGGTACGGCGAATTTTTGTTTTGAATTTGCCGATCCGACTGCGCCAGTGACGTTTTTGCTTCCAGCAGCCTGTGGTTCGTAGAAGCAAACAACTTTGGGTTTGGTGAGTTAGAGATTACTCGATATACTTGAATAACCGATTTATTCAAAGCAAACGCTGGCAACCTAACTAACTACATATTGGAGAAATACATGGATTTATAATATTTCTAGGTAATACAATATATGTCACCTTAAATAATAGATAAACTACGAGAAATTTACTAATACATAATTTACCAGAGATTATCGTTAAGATAATTTACGGTATAAAAATACTATGCGAAATATAATATGATAAAATTCAACAAATAATAATAATAATAAGCAATATACCGAGATTTATCTTTTACACCTACTGTCTCTATTAAATTTGGTTTACAGGATCGCACAAGCATAATTGGTTGGCACAAATATAATTCCGTCGAAACTAATGTCCGAAATAGAGAAATAGAAAGACCACTTAAGCTCTTCCTGTTCACTTCATATAAGTTTTTCTTTATTTTTTATTTTGTTGTGGAAAAGGTTAGGTTCGTAATACGTTTTGGAAATACGGATAGGTGATGATATTTGTATTTAATAGCATAATTGCCAAAAACCTTTCTTCTTTTTAATAAGATAGTGTGTAAGGTTAGCTTTATTACTGCTCCTTATATGATTTATTATAATGTGTCCCGTCGCTTGATATTTTAGCAAAAAAACTATAGGAATTGTAAATTACACATAAATAAACAAAAAGAAAACCAAAATCAAAATAGTTAGATTTAAAAATCTTTACCTTGTTTCCTTTCTATTTTTATTCTTTGTTGGGTTAAAGAACTCGCTTGCTTTTTTTTCTAGTAGACACAGGACAGGTTTACACTCAAAAAGACTACGAATTACTTTTTTAGACTGCAAACTAAAAGTTTGGTCTACCTCGTATAAGCAGATTTATTGTTTTAAATTTTTAGGTTTTTCAACGGAACAAGGCAGGTGTATGAAAAAATTTACTTTGTACAAATTTTTGCAAGTACCATAGCGCTATGTATGACATTGTTTTTATTGAGTTTGGTAAGAGTTTTAACAGTTAGATTGAGAACTTGTTTAAATTTATTTATACGTTAATACTGAATAATGTAATTTTTTTAGACCAATCCAGAGTCACCGGAATTTTTTCTTTGTTTGTGTACATAATTGCCATAACAAATTTAATACTTGTTCCTTGCTGGTTTGCATCTGAAATGACTAGAAAGGTTGGTAACTACTTAAGATCGTTGTTGTGGTATAGAAGCACTGTTAGAAAATTTTGTATTAAAAACATCAATTGTATGTATTGTGTCAATTGTTATACGCTTTATGTAAGTTTGTATTCGTATCTAAGTTATAAAAATAACTGTCAGATATGTTATTAAATTAACTTGTTTTAGGTTTAAAAAAGCAGATTTTTTTACCATTAAATAATTATTAAAGAATGATTTAAAGTTCAACAATTCATAAAAATATAGCGAGTCGTACAGCAACAACTTCGCAGCGCTGTAAGCAAATATAGAATTAGAAAATTATTGCAAGTTGCTCTATTAGGATCTGATATTATTTATACCGCTGCAGCTATAGAGATGGTTAAATGGAGAAAGAATTGTAGTTTTTAGAGCATAGTTTAAAACACTTTTTGTTTTGTACAAAACAATCATAGCTTGCTAGATTGTTTAAATTGTTTTTCCTCTATAGATATAAGTATACAAAAATATATAGAAACAAAAAAGTGTAAATGGGAAATCTGTAGATAATTATCTTCTTAATGGAAAGGTGTAATCAAATATTTAATGTAGTAGTCCATGTTCGAGCTACGACCTAAACTTGCACTATTTTAAATGGATACCATAGTTGGGTATGACATTTTAAAAAGGCCTTTTTATAAGCTTTTAACTATGCATACCAAGATATACTTTAAATAAAATAAACACATTGTTTTGGACATAACTATTTTTATATTGTTTTTATCTCATATAACCCTAAACAATTTACCTAGTTTTATAGAAAATAAATGCTCTTCTCATTTCATCCAGAACTGTAAATTTTTTTATCTATTAAAAAAATATAAAGTAAATTGATTAAAGAAAAAAACAACAACTAACAATTAACAAGTGGGAATCAATTAAACAAGAAAATTTACTTCTATATTAATTAAAATAGTGATTTTAATTACACTAAGTAAAGAAGAAAGAACATCACTATTTAAAAATTATCGAAAATTCCGCTATTAACGCTATATCTTCTTCTTTTAAAACCAACTTTGTTGCCTTTTAAACACAACGCCTGTACTGTTATAATCTTAAATAATTACTGTTACGTAATTTGAGTCTCACTCAAAGACAATTGTAGTTTCACTATAGACTCTCAGAACAATGCTAAATTTTTGGTCATTAGTTTGGACGCTGGCTTGACTGAATTTATGAAGCGGCAAATTATACGTACTGTTTACCTGTGTACTCGATGGATACCCGCTTCATAAATTCCACGAAGCGAGCGTCCAAGCTGATGATCAAAAATTTAGCATTGTTCTGGATGTTTATAGTAAAACTACAATTGTCTTTGGTCTCACAAGTGTATGAAAGTTAAAATATTTTTCGAATAAGCTGTAAAAAATTAAAAGATTTTTTTAAATACTTCTTTACTTGTATCGCGGCCAACTAGTAAAACACACAAATTTTAAAATTATTTTGTCCAAATCTACTTAATTAATTTAAAACCTAGCCTAATTATTCAAAAATATAAAAATATAAAAAAACTTACAATTCGGACATATAAAAAAAAATTAGACAAACAATTAGTATTCAATTTAAGACCAAACTATATTCATTTTGTTTAGTTAGTTATAGTTATCCAACCGATCATAAAAGTATTCCTTCACAGAATAGTATGCCCGTTGAGCCAATAGCGTTTATACTGTTGCGAAAAAGATTCTGTTTAATTTAATATCCCTTAAGTGATTTGGTAAGTGATTATAGCACTTTATACCCATGTATACTCAAAAGAGTTTTGACCCACTGTGAGCCGACTAACTGATTGTTCTAAGAGGTTTTTATTTCGGGTCGGTATGAATGCACTTCGTGTCTATGTATAAAGTCACGCTTGCACGTTCTAATATTTTGCACCAGTGCAAAATATATAGAGACCTGGAAAAGTAAGAATGTTCAAGTTAATAAAGCTGTCCCTGCAGGTCTCACGAGGTTTTAGTTTCGCTATCACACGGATAACCTTTTTTGCAGTACAAACACTCTATGTGCTTCACTGCTACCTACCCAAAACAGAAGTCCATATTCCATTACGAAGCAAAAGAGGCCATTATACATAAGCATCAAGATGTTTCGGTTTACAGTGTTACAAAGTTGGTGAAAGAGATAGCAAACGGAACTAAGTTTTTTACAAATGTAGTCAATATGATCTGACCAAGTGATTTTGTGATCAATGTAAATTCCCAGAAACTTCGTACTGTAAACTTGTTCAATAGATTTTCCATTTAATCTTAGTAGGAGACTTGCATCCGTTGACTTATTTTTAGGACAAAAATGTACTAAGTTGGTCTTGGAGCTGTTTAGTATAAGTCCATTTCGCTTACACCACCGAGACATTTCAATAATGGACCTCTGTGACCTTACTATTGGGGAGCTTAAGTCCTGCTCAGCTATCAACATGTTGGTGTCATCAGCATAAATTACGGTACTTCCACTAATATTACATGACAATGGCAGGTCAATAATAAAGCAGCAAAACAGAATCGGTGACAGAATTGACCCTTGTGGAGTGCCGACCCGGATTGGCAGTGGTTTAGATCTGCTTTCGCCAACCTGCACCGCTTGCTTTCTGTCTGATAGGAATGAGCGAATCCAGCTATTTGCTGGCCCCCTCACCCCCATTCGGTCTAGTTTGTCACAGAGCAAGTTATGATCCACCATGTCAAAGGCCCTAGACATATTAAAGAATAGTCCGACTGGGAACCTCTTGTTGTTTAGAGCGTTAATAATACCGGATATAAGTTTTCTAGTTGCTGACCTAGTAGATCGCCCCCTATAAATCCATGTTGATCCTCGTACAGTAGATCATTAGCCATTAGAAATCCATACAGTCTGACGTAAAAACTCTTTTCAAACACTTTACCGATTTTTTCTTTTTGACATCTTACGAAGGTCTATGCCTAAATACCA
Organism: Listronotus bonariensis; assembly: GCA_014170235.1. Taxonomy (NCBI): domain Eukaryota; kingdom Metazoa; phylum Arthropoda; class Insecta; order Coleoptera; family Curculionidae; genus Listronotus; species Listronotus bonariensis. The sequence goes on from JACEGR010004297.1 coordinate 23,740, forward strand.
GAGTACCGTGGGTGTCGGGTTATTAGATGTTTAACCCATCGTTCCCCCTCTTCCGTCAACGTTGTCCAAGCACTGAAACATGCAGTTGCATTTCACAGCACCTTTTAGACAACGCGGTAGTGCCACCACGGTCGTTATTTTTAAATAACTACTACCTTTGATTTGATTTTGTATTGTGATGGCTCTGTACTGTAATGCCTGTTAAGGACATCCTTTCTTTTTAAAAATTGGCACAACTTTTTGAGATTTTTAAGACTTTTGGATATTGACCCTCCAAAAAGACTGGTTTATTAAATTACACAATGGGACACATATTGTATCCGCTATATCACTCAAAAGGCTACCCGGAATACCATCAGGTCCTGCGGATGGTTTCTTCCATACCTTTTTTATTCTTTCCCTAATTTCTATCGAATCGGTTGGCACGAGATAAAGTGAACCACCGAAAGCAGTATTGCTAGCTGTTTCTTCAGGTTTAGGTGCGTTATCTGTTAGGCTTATAAAGTAGTCATTGAAGTATTCAGCAATAAGAGAGTTATTTGTGATTTTATCACCATTCTCAACGCCCTGCATATAAAGCATATAAACGATTATTTTATTATGTAAAATTGCCACGTTTAGCTTCCAGATCACTTTTTAAATTATATTGTATAATAAATACACTAAACTGCACCTAAAAAGTATTTTGTTTTTTTAATTGTAGTTTATCTTTTTTAAGAGTGAAAATATACCGGACAACGCTTACAGCTGTGACTGGAATAATGCTACATACAATGATAAAATGAACATACTATTTTTTATGACAAGAACTCAAAAGCCAATGAAGTTTTATGCAGCAAAATATTTTGAAATATCAGTAAGGACTTTCGTTACGGTTTGTATTTTTTATCCAAAAATATTTTCTTATTAATATATATATGTTTGGATTGACAATATACTCTATGTTGGTTAGGCGAATTCATTTGTTTCCTTGAATTTAAAAATCCAAGTATAAGACCTTATTAAAATAAAACTATTACAAATTTATTTTTTCTTTACATTTCCGTATTATTAAATAAAATTAAATGAATAGGAAACACATTATATTTGTACATTCTTTAAAACACAAAATTCTATTAGGCTTTAATCGACAAAAACTTTACAACTGAAAATACAAAAAAATGTTATGTTTAAAATAACTTGTAAATGTAATAGTTCCCATAGTATAGGTGAAATTTATAGACCATTAGCTAAACTCATAAAAGAACACAGATCGTACATTTAAAACACAGAATTCCATAAATCAAAAAACTTTCAACACGCATTTCATCATAAACTAAACTAGGATGCTTTAAGTACTTTAGCAAAGGAAACTTGTTGTATATATTACTAGATAAAGATAATTCTGTATAATCAATTTCAGTTAATTTTAATAACACTTGGTTACCTTTGCTTGATGCTGAGGTTTTTTAAGGAAAACTAAAAATCAACTAACTCATCACCTTTTTTGTATTATAAATACATAATAATACAACAAGTATTTATGTCACTCATGACACAAAATATTTTTAGAATATCCCTAAGTTAATAGAAGGCGGCACACGATGCTAAATAGGGATTTACTCAAGCATTACAGAGAACTATTGGGTAGAAGAAAAAATGTTATATAGAATAAACTGTAATGTTTAATAGGTAGAAGTTCTTAACATGGTCAACTCGCTATACCCCGGGACCAGCACCGAAGCGGTTTAATTTTTTCTAGATTGGCTTTTGACGTGTACCCAACAAATACGACCATCGAATAAAATATTTGTATAAGTTAGGTGACCCAAAAACTTTTCTTATCTCGAAACCAATATTTTGTTTTTTTGGCTGGTATATCGGCAAATATTTTTTACAAGATGTGGTTTTAAATACGTTTTTTAACTAACTTTTCTGGATTTCCCATGAAGGATAATTGTTAACCCCCTTCTAATGTTAAAGTTTTTCATGACCAACTGGACCAATCAAATTACTGGTTTGGGTGCTTTTTACTGTAAACTCTTCTGATGCCATCGGCGGCTTGCAGTGTACCGTCGTGTTCCAAATTATACTTACGCTTTGATTACGATACAAGCGACGAGCGGCATAGCGGCAACAATTTGCAAAGGTTGGCCCCAACGAGGTGGCCCGTACCCAGTGGGGTTCCGCTTTACTCCTCTGCCGCTCGTTGCTTACATCGTTACCAAAGCCTAAAGCTGAATATATTCATTGACGTTTCCGTCATCGATCGCCATTTGACATTTTGGTGATATGGTATATAAAAGCGGTAAACAGAAAATATAAATTGACCAATAAAAAGTTGTTGTTTCATCTTTAACTGAAAACTTCAAACGGCAAACAGAAACAGAAACGTTAATTATAAATCCAGCTTTACTCTTGAAAATTAACAAAGATAGTACTGCCCTAAAGGTTGAGTGAATAAACTAAAAAATATCCAAAATTAAAGTTTATTTTTTTTTGCTATTTAACTAACATGTTTTTTTTTCAGATTATTCGTTCTTCTATGTCGTATTTTGCGGTATTGCAAAATCTTAACATGGCTGAACCATAGAATAAGGTTAATTAAATAATGACATTTAATTGAACATAATTACCAAAATCATGGACCACACATATGTTATGTATGCCACTCTTTAGAAATAATTACACAAGCTTAGTATTTTAGATTAACAGCATTTTATCAAAATGTTAAACTAATACACATTATTTAACAAAATTTTGTTTTTCTTTATCACCTCTTTAAAAGCTTGTTTTGATACATTTTAAACACAATTTAAAATGCCCAATGTAGTGTGGTAGATGTACAATTTGTGACTACTTTAAAATTTATGTATGAGCAAAGACAATTGTAGTTTCACTATAGACTCCCAGAACAATGCTAAATTTTTGGTCATCAGTTTGGACGCTGGCTTGGCTACATTTATAAGGCGGCAAATTATACGTACTGTTTACGTGTGTACTTGATAGATACCCGCTTCATAAATTCCCGAAGCGAGCGTCCAAGCTAATGTCCAAAAATTTAGCATTGTTCTGGGTGTCTATAGTGAAACTACATTTGTCTTTGGTATAAGTAAATATTAGATATTTAATTCTTACCATCATAGTGTTATAAAGTATGTTTATAGGATTTTTGATATGTTTCCTCTTGGTTTGTCAATGTTGATCGAATAGATTTAGTCAGGACCGGACTAACAGGACTTTTATTCAAAATGATGCATTTATTCTCGTTGCTAAAGAAATAAGATTTAGCTACAATTGAGCTAATACGTTCTTCTTGTAGACAAACTGTAAAAAAAATTCAGTTAAAGCGAATCTGTCAATAATTTTAGGATACAGGAGTTATAATTATTCTTGCTAAATAATGCGCCCCAAAAAGCATGCATTTCTCTCGATTTTAACAGGGAACAATTTTTTTATTGTGCTTTGAAAATCAAAAATATGAGGTTACCATGGTCCTTGAGTTGAATGCTGACACAACTTAACAGTAAATTATTTAAAATTCAACATATTAGCCTAATTGTAGATAAGTTTGATTTATTTTGCAACGAAGTTAATGGCATCATTTTGAAAAAGTCCCGTAAGTCCGGTCCTAACTAAATATATTTGACCAAAATTACCAAACCTAGAAAAGCATCAGTACCTATTAGCCCTGTAAAATTAAAGAAGATAGGCGCAACAGATAAAAAGTTATCATTAGTTAAAAAGTGTGCAAGTTTAATTTAGCCCACACTGTATATGTACGTATACAGTGTGGGCCAAATTAAACTTGCACACTTTTTAACTACCTAATAATAACTTTTTATCTGTTGCGCCCATCTTTTCATTTTTGTCGGGCTAATAGGCGGATATGTTTTGTCTATGTTTGCCAATTTTGGTCAAAAAGATTTAGACAGGACTGCACTTACGGGACTTTTTCCAAAATACTTTATTTAACCTCGTTGCAAAGGAAATCTGCTTTAGTTACAATTAAGCCAATACGTTTTTCTTGTTGTGAAACTATGAGAAATAATTCAGTAAAAGCAAATCTGTCAACAATTTGGGGATTTAGGAATTTTAATTATTTTTGATAAATAATGTTCCCCACAAAGCATGCATTTCTTTCGATTTAAAAAAACAAGACCTTTTTTTTAGTGTAGTATTAACCTTAATGCAGATAAAATAAAAACATTTTGCAATAAAGTTTAATGCATCATTTTGAAAAAAGTCCTGTTAGTTCAGTCCTGTTTAAATCTATTTGATCAAAATTGGCAAACCTAGAAAAAACATATCTGCCTAGTAGCCTCTCAAAAATGAAACAGATGAGCGCAACAGATAAAAAGTTATTATTAGTTAAAAAGTTTGCAAGTTTAATTTGGCCCACACTGTATACTGTTTTCTCTACTCATTAGCATAGTTTCGGAAAAAATAAAAAACATAATTGGATGCGTGTTGTACCTCGCACATTTTCAATATTTTTTATAAGAATGTACAAACGACCCTGGTAAGTAAATTCTTAGTGTTATACAGGGTGTTTTCTTTTTGTAAGAAAAATGCCTTATAAATACGCCCTTTAATTTTCTTACAGCAAAATTTACTAATAAGCACCTAAAGTATTAACAAAATAGGACATAGCTACAACTTGTACAGCAAAAATATACAGGGTGCTGGTCGATTTTAGGGACAATTGAATATGTAAATAGATCGTGTTTCAATAAAAAGTACTTACCTTTACTGGTAAATTTAAAGAAACAAAATGCGGAAAATTCAGTATTTTTTGAATTTATTTCATTTTAAATGCAGCTAAAATAAACGTTTTTGTTGCGTCTAATTATTGAAACTCGTTGATATCTTTGACATTTTATGATAGACACTAACGGCGTTGTCAGATTGTGCGAATATTCTTAAAATTTATTTGAATTTAAGGTTAAATTAACTAACTAAAACTAACCTGACCTGCCAAATGTGAAGTTTTGCATGACCGTCTATGGCTCATCGAACAAATGAAATTACACATGCTTGTGCTTTTTACACACTTTCTACAAAGAGAAGGGGAATATAGAAGTGGATATTCAATTAAACGTTTTGCAACGTGCCCAAAATTTTTTAGAAAAAATCAACACCATATACAACTTGGATGCGTAAAGACAGCTACGCCGTTTTCCCTAAAGTACTCGTAATAACGGCAACATCGCAGATACATAAACATCATGAAGATAGACACAAAACGTAAACAGCTAATGAACTGTACAAACTCGTTTCACTAATGAATAGCCAAAAACATACAATATTTCGGCATATTTTAGTTTAAAAAGAGTTTTTTTTTAGTTGACTACCGTAAATGTGATTATCCGCACTTTAGTAAGTGTAAATTGTTGTAAAATATTGTTAAATTATTGTACTTTAAAAAATTAAATTAAAAAAATACTATCCCTTAAGTCGACCATCACTAAATAATGCAATTAAACTATATAAACTTACCTTAGTACAAAATTTAATATTAACTGAGATACAGTCAAAGTTCAAAAAGTATTTTAAACCTGTTAAAAGGGGGGAGGGAAGTACATTCTTTTCAATCACCCCTCGGTACGCTAGTGTATCACTAAAAAGTCAAATAGGTAATTTTTGGTTTCTACGCCCCACTAAGCAAACGACTTTCTCGAAAATTGTTTGCTTTTTATTACAAAAAGCAGGAAACCAAATATTTAGATTTTTCTGTCGCCAAAATGCTGGTTTAGCCTAACGTTAAAAAAATATATCATGCACATAAAATTTTAGTCATTTACAGACTTTACCCCGTTTTTTTAATTCAATTTTTTTATATTTTAATTAAACATAAATACAAGTTCTATGGATAGTGGTGTGGAAATTTTCGTGGGATTTTATGTAAAAATGTATAGCCACAGTTTAAAATATTTTTTTACCTAACTTACGATTGCTGTAGGGTGTTTAGGGATATTTACAGGACCTTAAAAATAAGCACCTAAATTATTTATCCAGAATGTTAAAATGCCCTGTATTTGTTTAATTTAAATATTGCACTCATTGGCATTGGCGCAGATAGCTGTATTAGAACTTGAAAAACACTAATAGTCTAAACTTTAAACCGGAAGCGACTTTTACCTCTCTGTTTACCCAATAAAAACTACTTTGAATTAAATAAAGCATTTTAGCTTTATGTTGCCTGTATAATCTCAATTTTTATTTGGTACTAATAATTTTTTTTTAGAATTTATGAATAAAGCCGTAAGAACTTTATTAATCTTAAACTTTAAAAAATTGTTCTGGTGCATTTTGTGTTATTTAAACATACGTATATGATTAACTAGCATTAGTATGCATTTTAGTATCCCATTATACAAGGTGTGTCAATAATTTTTTTATCAATACCTTTGTTTAAATACTATCTTTATTATAACACAATTTTTATCCGGTCACCGAATGGATGAAGGTCGCTTCCTATTTGAATCCGTACCATAATATAATTTAAATGCTCATCGAATTTTGATGAAAAATCCTCATTTTACGATTGCCAACCCTTCAAATTTTGCTGCCGGTATCGCCCAACTTAAAAAAGCTAATTCTTTATTTTTATAAGTAATGAACTAAAATAAAAGATCACGCCCGGTAAACTCAACTTAGCTCGGGGAACATTGGCGCTATACGGTTATCCAATCCACGTATGATTTTATTGACTGGGGATGTCTCAGACCGTACGATGCATAACCGTCGAAATTCAAAATTTAAACAAAACGCATCGAGACATGGTCGTGCTACGGTCTTGTGAGGCATCGGTGCGGTTATGTAAGATTTTTACCCATACTACACCTAAAGTTTGTATAAAAGGAACAGAGATAAGTAGAAAAAAAATCAGAATTAATTTGCTCCACTTTCCTTTATCACCGTGAAATCGGGCTCGGTGCTGTTAGGTGTAGACCGACCTTAATGCGTGCGACGCAGTACAGCATGTACTTTTATAGCTTATGAAATTAAATGATACAGCGCAAATTAACTAGCGACGCGCTTACTCGAAAAGACTTTGATTCTTTTGACAATGACATAGTTAATCGCGTCGCAAGTGTTAGTATAACGCGTGCGACGCGACGCAGCACAACAAGTACTCTTGTAACTTATGAAACTAAATTATACAGCGCAAATTGGCTAGTGACGCGTCTACTCGAAAAGACGTTGATTTTTGTGAACGTGACATAGTTTTTCGCGTCGCATGCGTTACACCTGTCTGAATTTGCGGCCTGCCTGAACGAATGATTTAATGGATTAATCCATATACATTTTGGTTGCAGCAAACCACTTAAATGCAAATATCTTGAAAACGGTGGCTCAGAGCCATTTTTACAAAGTACAATTTTTTTGTAGAAAACATAGGAGAACTGTTTAAATTAAATGGTACATACAGGGTACCACAAAAAGTTAGGATGTTTTAAAGAAGTTCAATGTAATGTAGGTAGCGTCCACAAGTTAACACCTAAAAATTAACATCAGATATGAATAACTTATATAAAAACCCTTACATACCAAGTTTTATTACAATATTTAAAATGTATTTAATAATATCGATATAATTTAAAAATATTTTTTAAAATTTGACATCCTGTTTCTTAGTTAATATCAACTTTTTGTACTAAGGTAAGTTTAATTATATTGCAATATTTTAACGTCGCAATTCTTCAGTTCTACTTAGGAACCACCTTGCATTGGTGATACATTTGACCATGCTTACGTTATACAGTTTTGGCCATAGCAGTTATTGATTTAATAATATGGTAGATTATCCACACGTATACTTATTATTTAGGTAATTTTTTTGAAGAGCAAAAAAAAGTCACTTCACCTATTTTTATTGTTGCTCTTTCATTCTTTAATTTATGAAATTACAAAAAAACTCCCACGTATTTTGAAAAGCAAAAAAGATGGTTCTTACTTCTCACTTTTCAATTCCATGATCACCCTAACCCCTCGGACCAGCCAGGGGGCCATATCATCATTAAATGCCCAAAATGCCCATATTTTCCATTACATATGTATGAAATACAAAGGATGTGGCATTAAAGGGGGGCCATGGCCCCCTATGACCGCCCCTGGGTGTCGATTTTCGAAACGATGGGATGCAAGTAAGTCATGACTTACTTGATTCGTTTTAAAGATACAGAGTGTTTCTTAAATTTTCTTAATTTAGCGAGCCATTTTTAACTTCTTTGTTATTGTTATAGTGGCGAGCAGTGGTGTAGTGGCTAGCGTGTCAGCCTCTTACCGCAGCGATCCGGGTTCGAATCTCGGAGTCGGACATCGGATTTTTAATAGCTCGTCACCTCACAGTTGGCAATGGCAAACCACTGTGTAGTATTCTGCATTTCTAGGTAGTAGTTATTTAAAAAAAATAACGTCCGTGGTGGCACTACCGCGTTGTCTAAAGGTGCTGTGAAATGCAACTGCATGTTTCAGTGCTTGGACAACGTTGACGGAACACGACAATATTGGGTTAAACATCCAGTAACCCGGCACTCACGGTACACTGGTATTTAGGCATAAGCCTTCGTGAGATGTCATAAAGATAAAAAAAAAAAATTAGAGACAAAAAAATGGAAAGTTTTCGGAATTTTTAAGAAGAGTTCTGTGGCGTATCTATATTTTTCCTTTTGACTTTTATTATAAATTTATAACATATAGCTGTTTTTTTTTTTGTTAATGGGACATCCTGTATATTTTATTACTATAAAAAAATAAGATAGCCTAAAAAATGCCAATTTAATATTTCCTATGTTAAAATACGATTTTTTATTAAAACACCCTATATGTTGTATTACCAATAAAAATATATTTCAAGGATCTTTAAGCAACAAATTTTTAATTATATTTGATATGTCCATTTCTAATAGTTCCGAAAATATGGCCATCCAAATCTGAAAAAGAGAAAGTATGACTTTTATTGAACTAACGCGGTAAGCTTAGTGATTAATTCTAAAAATATAGTGGAGCAACGAGGAGAGCAGCGGGCAAACAGCGTGACCTTACGCCAAAATCAAACGTGTAAAATCAAATGCACTTATACATTTGATTTTACGCGTTTGATTTTAGCGCGATGTCGCGCCGTTTACTCGCCGCTATCCTCGTCGCTTCATTATACAGGGTATGTAGTAACTCAACCGACAAACTTTAAGGAGTAATTCTACAATGAAAAATAGAGAAAAAAACTTTATATGAACATATGTCCTAGTTTTTAAACTGCAGCGTGTTAAATTTAAAAAATATGTTTTTTTATTATAGCTTTGATATCAATATAGATATTTTAAAAATAATTGAAAGACGTCTTCTATGTATCAGAAGACATTTTTTGACATACCAGAAAAAAAATACCAGTGTCGTCCATAAGGGGTTTAAAGTAAATATTAAAAAAAATGGTACGCCAGTGCATTTTTTAAAATAGAAATCTTTTTTTTAAATCTCCATTTAGTTTAAAACAAATTTAATATCTTGACTTTTTGTTGTTTGATAAACAGTTTTTGCATAAAAAATAAAAATCATTTTTTGTCATGGTCATTTCGTATTGCTAATATCAAATTCTACAGTAACAAATACCCTTTGCTCCCTGCCAAGAAACGGTTTCTATTTATTTACTAGAAACCGTACATCAAACAAAAAAAAAAGTCAAGAAATTAAATTTGTTTTAAACTAAACGGGGATTTGAAAAAATATTTTTATTTTAGTAAAATTTAGTGGCGTATCATTTTTTCCCTAAAACATATTTACCCTATAACCCTTATGGACGACACTGGTATTTTTTTTCTATTATAAAAAATGTCGTTTGATGAATACAAGATGTTTTTCAAATTTTGTAAAAATAGTTTAATTAGTATAAAAGTTATAATAAAAAAACATAATTTTTTAAAATTTTTAACACTCCGTAGTGTAAAAACTAAGTCGTTTAGGACATATGTTCATATTAGGTTTTTTTCTTATTCTTCATTGTAGAATCACCCCTTAAAGTTTGTTGGTTGAGTTACTGGACACACTGTATTTTCAGCCTTAAGGTAGTTGCAGTAGGCTTTAATTTTTAAAACTAGTCATTATTTAATAAATAGGGTGTTTTTTTAATGAGAAACAATCTTTTAACTTTTAAAGAAGTCAAAGAAAAAAATTGGCGTGCCATTAAATTCTACGTAAATATCACTAAAACTTTGCAACTTACATCTTATTTTTAATTCGTGATACCAAGAAAGTTAATGTCTGGTTAAATTGACAAAATGGGACAAGCACTCTGTATCACCAAAACGATTTAAATTAGCCATGACTTGCTTCCTAAGTTTTTTTAAAATTAAAACAAAGAACGTACAAACAGATTTTTTCTATTCCTTTTTGTTTTAGTTTAGGATGTTAATCATTTAATTAAGAACTAACCTTTTATTAGTTTTTTAGTGTACAATGTTATGGTGTTATTATTTTAATGATAGATTGTGTAAAATTTTATGTGTATTAAGAGAGTATTAAGTACTGGTGCAATAGGAAGTTAGATAAACGTTTATTTTTTATTAAAGTAAGGTCTAAAAGTTAATACTTTTAATAATTTGATTATTTATGCACTAATGCAAACTTCAATCCTTCGTAGAAGTTTGCTCAAAAGTTGCTACATATACGGTACATCTACCTCATTTCGGATTAAATGTTTTATTTTAAACAAAACATTTATTTGTATTTCTTTAACCTCTGTTTAGGCTAACCTGGTTTGTTTGAAAGATCTGTACAAAGTGCTACCACAAACTCTCTGCGCTAAAAATACATTTTTTTTGTTTACTTTAATGCTTTAACCCTAAATTAAAACAATAAATTTAATTTTTTACATTACCTTATTCAATTATCATCATGCGACAAGTTTTTTCAAATAGCCAAATCAAAATTAAAAATGTTTAGTTTTCTTGTAAGAGCTATCCTGGATCATACTGTGCACTGGATTAGTAAAACTGTTAAATATCTTTAAAACCGTCAAATCTAAATTTATCAAATAAGGTATCTGAGCAGCTTTGGATATATAAAATTAAATAGTAATAAAGATATTACTGTTCAGTTCTACTTGTCGAGACCTTTTTAGGTACCAATATTTGACAACGCAGATTAAGCGGTTTTTGAGATATTTAAGCGCACCTTTACATAAAAACCAAAAAAAATACGGGGAGCACAAAAATAGGAAACTGTGGCAACGGTACTGAAATTACTTTGAAATTCTTTGTGCCTAAAACTTTCCAAATACCAAATTTTGTCAATGCAGCTTAAGCGGTTTTAAAAATATTTAAGAGTAGCAGTATTTTTCATTAAGGGGAAAGATAGATACCTGTAAACTATAAAAAAAACAAAATTTTTCATATTATGTTTCTATAGTTCTTTTAAAATTCGCCACTTATATTTTAGAACATAATTTTCAGTATTTCTTAAGTTACAAAGTGCGTAAGTTACTATAATCAATACATTTTTATATACCTATTCAAACTGTAAACGGATATATCTCAAAACTACATTTTTTAAATTGGCGCACCCGACATTCAAAAAGTATTAGATCGATCTTTCCGAAAATTTTTACACATCTTTTTTACACACAGTTCTTACTATGTAAACCTACAGAATTCCATAACTTTTTGAAAAAATAAGGCAAAAACAATGGCAAAACTGAGCCAAAAAGTCATTTTATTTTTTTCAAGCATTGTCTTCGGCGAATTTATTTTTCTTTTTAACTTTTTTAGGTTTACTGACAAATTATGACATTAATAAATACAAAAAATTTTAGTTTATGATTTTCAAACCGCTGTGCCCGCCGATCAAGAAATCCTAGAAGAATTTAGCGTCATTTTGAATAATTGAAAATTAAAACAAATCCTATATTTCTTTAATAATTAAGTAAACGACATTTTAATTTTTGAAAATATATAAAATCCTAAAAATTAATTAAAATTTAAGCATTTACAGGAATCTCCCCATAACCCTAAGTTTTAAATTTTACTTAATACTTTTAATACATGTTTAAAATACATGCACGCATATTTAAATAGTAAATATTTTGTGATTAACCTATAAAATAATATATTTATATATTAATATAAAATAAATTAGGTTAATAATATGTCATGTTTAAAAACATATTATTTTAACTGACCTAAAAGCAAAATAAAATTAATAAGCTCTTTAAGGGTTTTAAACCCTTCTATTTGTCCAGTTCAACCGGTGTATGTAGGTAACCGTTTCCATGCGACGACCCTAATTTAAACATATTTCTTTTATCTCATTAATGTTTGAGTACGTATCAATGCACTTTTGTACTAATAACCTATTTACGATACAATAAGGAATTGTATGCATTTACATGCAATAAAAGTTTATTAGCTTTATTTTTCTCTACTAATGCTTTATTAAAATTCGCTTATTATTTAACTTTGTCGGAAATTAGTAAATTTTTACTGTAATTTTTTAATTTAATTTCAACTTGACAACGGTGGCAGACTTGCTATCGAAATGTCGTTTTATAATTTAGAATGTTTTGGGTTTTTGGGGGTTCTTGCTTTATTTTGTTTTAGGCGACCGGTCAGTTCATAGGGGTCAATAGGGCTGAACAGGGTTAGCTCGTTATACCCTGAGGCCAGGGCCGAAGTGGTCCCATTTTTTCCAGATAGACTTTTGACGTGTACCCAATAAAGAATACCATTTAATAAATAAATCCGCCTAAAAATATAGAGCATAATATCTTCAAATGAACATGGGCGTAACCAGGATTTTGTTTAAGAGGAGGCAGGCATAAGCAAACTTACCAAGTGCAATTTTTCTTAACGGTTGCTCCCCGCTTTATTTTTTTAACGTTTTAAGATGGAAACACTTTAAAAAAATTAAATCGACTTCAAAAAATAAATAAAATTTACAAAAAAATAATAATAAATTTAAAAAAATAAGTCGAGTAACAACATATGGTATTTAAAAATAAAAAACTTTTGCTTATGTCGTTATTAGTAGGTTAGCGCATATGTTATTACCCGACTTCATTTTTTTATTAATATTTTTTTTTATTTATTATTTTAAACTTTTAAGTGATTTTTTTTAAATCAGTTTATTTTTCTTTCAAAAGTGTTTATTTTTCGCTTTTTAATTTATTTTTTGCTACCAATTTATTATTATTATTAATAAATCGGTGATCATAAACCAGAAAACAATACCAGTAACTCTTTCAAATACTACAATAAAAAACACAATGACGTGTAATTTAATTGGTTTGAAACGTTACAGCCGGTCATGCAAAACTGTCAGATTGGAGGGTCATGGTTAGTAGTTGTTTTTAAAAACTTTTTTAAATATTCAGTAAAACGAATTAACTAACCAAAACTAACCATGACCCCATCAATGTCAATAAATCAAATTAAACGTCCCTGTGCTTTTTACTCTTTCTTTCAGTTCGGCGAAAAAAGTAAATTTTGTTAAAGGATGTAATAGCAATTTGTAAACTGCCCTTGTATCATTATATGTGTTTTACTTCCCACTAATAGGTGGCGCTACTACAGCTTTGTCGCGCAAAGCACGTACGGCAGAGAGAAAACAATGAGGTCTGGTACCTTTCTCTCTTGCAATCTTGACTTGGTATTTTACAGGAAATGTACTTTTTCAAATAAAAAGAATTTTGAAAATCGGTCTACTAACGCCAGAGTAATTAAGTAATATACAAAATAATTAAATAAAAAACATTCTGGCGAATTAAGAACCTCCTCGTTATTGAAGTAAAATAAAATTTAATATATTAATATTTGATAAAAATATGCGTTGATTAGTACTCATTTTCTATTACTTCTAGTTTAAGCCGAAATAAGTAGATATTACTTTTAGATTTTAAATGGCACCACCGCTACATTTTAACTTATTTCAATAATAGGCTCCTAGCCAAAATTTCACAATGGTAAAAACTTTTTAAGTTATTAGTTTTATACGTTACCAACCCAATAAAATTAAATTTTAAGAAAATTTTTTATAATAATTTTTTTAAATTATTTTTAAAGTTGGTTTAAATTTATTCCACAATTTCCATGTTCAATTAAATTTACCATGTTGCCAGTGTAAAAAGCGTCACGTTAAATAAATATGCCAACAACTAAACAAGCAATAAAAAAGGATGTCGTAGCTTGTATCTTTTGTGACGTAGGCACACTCCAACTACGTCATCGGACTATGTGGCGTTTTAAATAATTTCGCAGGCATTTCCACAAAAATGCAAATTTTTTCATGATTACAAAAATCTTGCAATTTCAGAAGAAAAAAATTAAGAAAAGGAATACAATCAAATCTATCTACACCTAAAATTTGCTACCTTTAGGTGTACATGGGTAAGGGCTTATTGTATATAATATTCTGAATACAATAACACCTCACCTGTCACATTTAAATACTTTTGCTTTCAAATTTTCTTTTTTTTCGATATTTAGGCTAAATGAATAAAAAAGCAAACGCTTTTGCTTATAAGTAAAGGTATTGACCATAATATAGAAATAAAGAAGGATTTACTTCCAAGGTATGAACATTTTTACTTATAAGTGTGAGTATAAATTTACTTATAGAAAAGTGCTGCTGCTATTCAGTAGCTTAAATTTTCTATAAGTAAATACTGCACTTGTGAAAAAATGCTAATACGTTTGAAGTAAATCCTTTATTATTTTTATATTATGATCAATACCTTTACATAAGCAAAAGCATTTGCTTCTTTTATTTATAATGCCGATTATTTTATATAGAGTGATATGATGAAAGTTAAGGGATTAAATTTAGGTCAAGTAGCACGAAAAAATGTAGTTATTATTGTTTTGTTTTTTGACTTCTTTAGGCAGGGTTAAAATTTGCAAAATTATATTTATTGTCAAACCCCTTTTTTGTATCTTGAAAGAGCATTTTATTCTAAACAATTTAGTATCTCATGAGTGGTATTTTAGAAAATGTTTTTTCCAAAAGCGTTAAATAAAATAACCTTTTTAACTAAAACCAAATAGTAACATTGATTTATATCATTAATTTATTAAGTGAGTCCTAGCAAAAGTTTTACTTAAAACACCGCCTAAGTGCTAGTAAATTGTTTAGAATTTAACATCAGCAACAATTGCTGAACTAAACAATATTAAGACCAAAGTATTTTTATTTTAACTAAGCAAGATATAAAATAGTATAAAAAAACACAAAAAGTTTTTTGTATTTCGCTAATTTAAATTAAATATAAATAATACAATGAAAGTCAATAGCGCACATTTTTAACAGAGATATTTCTTTAGGCGCTGCTCGAGACGCCACTGAACCGAATAAATTATATCGAATTGAATCGGGTTGAATTAGCGCCTCAATACTCATACTCAATATTAATAAAAATAGGATTTAAAAAAAGGTATAACACCCTGTATCAACAAAACAATGCATTTTCAGACCTATGTTAATATAACATTTTTTTTTTAATGTCCCCCATACTAATGTATTTATCGGTGCAATGTCCTTAAATCTAGGTAAAAATGTAGGCACTGGCTAAACAACCGTTGGCGGTTTTGCTTAATTAAAATAAGAAAACCGCCGTCTAAAGGTTTTATATATTTATGTAAATGAAAACCGCCGAAGATGTTAATTAATTTGTTATTACCGGCGGATTTTACTTATTTCATAGATTAATGCCGGCGGATTTTACTTATTTAATGGATGAATGCCGCCATCCAACCGCCAAATAATTGTTAAAGTGCTAACCTAAATAATTACAAGCACCACAAAAAAATGAAAGTTGGTGGTTTGAAAGATTAAATCATGCTATCTTTATGTTTTACAAATCCGAAGTCAGTTTGACCCCATCAGTCATGGTCAAGGTCGTTTCAAGGTCTACTCATCTAAATTCATTGAAAGTAGATCACAAATGTGGTACCTTTATGTTTTTGGGGTCGCTTAGTCCAAATCTGAAAGGGTCAACTTGACTACGGATTCGGATTTAGAGACCCAAAATACCCCACTATATTATGATTTTGGTGCATTTACAATAGCTTCTAATGATTTAACCTTGATGTAATCTTTGATCTTAGTCTCATAGAGTCAATTTGACCTCGGATCTCGGATTCAGCGCCCCCGAAAACATAAATATACCATGATTCGGGTCTATTTTTAATACAATTTAGTGATTTGACCTTAAAATGACCCTGACCATAACCTAATGGGATCAAACTGACCCGGATTTGGCGATTTTAAAACATAAAAATATCACGATTCGGGTCCCTCTTCGATAAATTTTGATGATCTTACCTTAAAAGACCTTAACCCTGACCTGATGGGGTCAAACCGACCCCAGATTCGGAAAAACAAAAGATACCATGGTCTGGTCTTTTAAACCTTTAACTTTTTTTACCTGTTGGGCTGTGATTGACCCTAAAATGAACATGAACCGACCCCAGATTTGGATTCAGCGACATGGTTATGCAAGAAACGCGAAGTAATAACTAATCAGGACGTCACGTCATTGTAAGGATAAAAGTCAGTAATTAGATAGAACTGAAAATACCTAAAAAGTGAAAAAATTGTTTGTCTAAAAATTAAATTATGAACAATAAAAAATAAAAATAGAAGAACATATATAAAAAGTTCTCCAGAAAATAATATAAAATAAAAAATGCTAGTTACCTATCAAAAATTGGAACTCTGAACCTGTTGCTTACATGTCAACACTCGTAACCCTGTAGCTATGGACAAACTTAAATTATTTCTTTTAAAGGTTGATAATAGATATGAAAGAAATTAGCCGTGTTTATGATTTTTTGTTTATTCTTTGTTAACTTTTCTTCTTTTGCTGAAAATTTTAAAATTTGTTTCACCCTCAATACATGCAAACTATAATTGGTAATACTTTAGTTTTAGTTCTATGAAACAATCAGTTTTTTTTCTTGCCGCTAAAATACTTCTTACTTTTCTTTTCCAAAAGATGTTCCTATTTTTTAGCTCATAAAAAGCTTCTATTATTGGGCGGTTTTTAAATAGTTTTTATAAACAAAACTGGCAAACGGCAGCATCTACCGATAAAATAGGTAAAAACCGCCGATAATAACAAATTAATTAACATTTTCGGCGGTTTCCATATACGTAAATAGGTCGCCGGACGGCGATTTTCTTCTTACCAATAATTAGGAAAAAACCGCCGGTGGTCGTTTAGCCAGTGCCAAACATTTAACATCTATACAAATAGTTTCTAAATCACATAACCTATAACCAAAAAGGTTCGTGAAGCGATCTCCTGCAGCTCCGTCGGCGCAAAAGCGCAAAAGTGCGTGAAAGCGTTAGCCTGAAGCTCATTTGGAGTAAAATGAATATGTCAGTTGTCAAAATATAGATTGAAAAGAAAAACTATGAAAAATTACTTATTGCTTTGGAAAAGTAACTAACAAGTTATTGCATATAACTTTTATACCATCTTCCATTTATACTTTCTAAAAAGAAGGCCTTTATTGAGTGTTAGGTACTTGTACCGAATGTTAGATTAGGACAAAGACTGGAAATGGAGATTAGCAAACTACATTAAAATATCACTTAAGGTAAGTAAACTAAAGTAAACTCATATTTAGAAAAAAACATTTATGGTAAATTTCTTTTTAGTTTAAAAAGGTAATATTTTAAAAAATATTTGTCTTATTTATGCAAATTGGGTAATTGTTTCGAAAGTTGGAGCAACCCCCATTTTGACCAAATTTGATATACAGGGGCACAGAACTAATAAAAAAGGGGCTGGTTATTTTCTTTTTGCTGCTTAATTAAATAGTATGTTCTAATTTACTGTTATATTAAGAATTTTGTGCAAAAAGACGGGGGAATATAGTGAGAATAGGAATGTTTTTGATATTGGGCAAAATCATAGTTGCTCCCTTTCAAGAGAATTACTATAAATTGTCAGTACATATCGGTAATTATTATTAGTTGAAATAAATAGGTACCCAAAGATAGCAAAACACATTTGTTACTTGCATGATTTTAAACAAAGAGTACCTAAATTATCAAAACCTTTTATTGCTAGTTGTTTTCTTTTTTCATTTAATAATAATAATTTTATTTGTAGGACTCTAGAAGACTACGAATATCCCTTAGGACCATGCCAGAAGACAAAATTGCATAATAGTTCAAGAATCATATCAAATGATCGATAATAATCAAAATAATAATGCCCAACATGACTCACACATAAATTACCAAGCTTCTGTAATTTGTAAGAAATAATAAAAACAATCAATATTATTTTGTTGCCTTTATTTTAATTCTTAGGTTTACAATAAAAAAGTACATTAGAGTAAATAAACATTGTTTTTATAAACACTAAGTTTTTGTCCTGGAATATTTTTGCAGATAAGCTCTTGAAAATACTCCCAGTTTATATAAAATATATTTCCTAAATAATACACCAGCTTGAAAAACCAATAAAATCCACACACTTTCTAGTGTTTTCCGTATAGTACAAATAATTTTACAATCTGGCAGTCACCTAAAAATTAAAAAATACAAATTTCAGGTTTAAATAAGCAAATGTAGGTTTTTCTATAAACATTAATACGAGTTTAATGAGCATTATTTTAACTTTTAGCATTAGCAGGGTTAACTTAGGACATTGTAGAGTATATAAATTATAAAAGAAAGGTTAAAAGCCATTAAGTAAAAGAGAATATTGCTCCTATGAAAAGATCATTGGTTTAGGTTAGGTTTAGTTACGTAAGGGTTTTCGAGCTGTGAACTGGTAAAAGCAAGAAAAGACACGAATACAAAAAGTAAAAGTGAATATCTTTTTAAAGAAACTGGGACGGTATCTCATGGATAATTGAAATAATTTTATGAAAATATTAGTATACTTTTAATGCAAAATTTTACTCACAGTTACTTTTGTTCTTCCATTTAAAACAGCAATGAAATAATACCTTTCCATATTCAAGTGCACTCATTTTAAAATTAACAATAGGCAAGTTATTAATCAGTGTTTAGGCAAAATTTTATGGGGTATTTTTGTAGGACCTTCTTTGTCTGTTATCTAAACATGGTCTTAAGTTTTGATGCATTTCATGGGTTTCCTGGGTTAGTTGCCTTGTCATTAAATGACTATATGTTTCTTGCAATCTCTGTTAGAAGCTAAAAATATCAAAATTTTTAAAGGGAAACAAATATAAATATAAGACATTTAAACTCACCTTTTTTTTCTACCTTACTTGATGCCTCATATTTAGACAAAGAAAACTATCACTAGGTAATAAACCAAAGCATTTTCAATACGTTGTTTTACAGTGGAAAACATCATTTTCAACAAATTTAATATTTTTCATAAAACGGTAATAAAATTTTCTAACCTATATCTTTGGTGTATTGTGGGTTAGCTACCTACTGACTGATTTTACAACGGGTCAGTTATTAAGTTTTTAGGTGTTTAGTCTTTTTCGCTTAGTATAGATTTTTATCGCTAATTAATACTTTTAGAAACTCGGTCATTTATCTTATGTCATGCTTTTACAGGTTCAGTAAAGCAAATTTTTTGAAGCCAGAGAGTGACGCACACAGAAATCTCTATTGGTTCAATTGTGCTTTTACCTCCAGCAAGATATTCATTAAATATGTTTTAGGATATATATAAATATTAATGTATATAATGTTGTTACATAAATAAATCTAGATAAAGTGTTATTGTTTTTATTCAAAGAAAAACAACGTAAATAATTTAAAAAATAATTTATTAAAAAACCCATAATTTCCACAAATTTTGTTTCAATAATTTATATCTATAACACAGAGTCACACGTAAAATCAAACCGAATAAAACACAAAACAAATATACAGCCACAACAATCACAAAACATCAGCCATATTGAACATGTGAAAGTCAAGAGTTTTGACATTTATAACAGCCAATAGCAAGCCGGAAAAACAACCTCCCATGCGCATGACGAGTAATCCCGCTGTGTTAAGTTAACCATCAAACCGGTGAAAGTTCGCAAGATATTTGGCTGATAGTATTGATTCAGACACAAAAATGTTACGTAAAAGTGCGTACTGAAACAAAAAATTATAAATAAATCCATACTTTTAACCAAGCACGTCCTTTTACCAACGTTAAGCAAGAATAAAATAAAACTTTGACGAGCTCTTTTGGTCGCTGAACACAATCACCAGTCGCAGGTGTGTGCCATTTCTTAATTGGTGGGGGTAAATTACGTCCATGCAAAGGAAATCTATAGCATGTCCTGAACAGTTCTTACTATAAGGAAAATATTTTTACTTAAAACAACAGCACTTGAATTTAAAACAGTTTGTTTTTAACAGAGTTTCTAATAAAAAAAATTTCAATTTAAGCAGTATACTGCGTGTTTTTCAAAGGTGTTTCCTTCCTATATTTTTTTAAACAAACTAAGACATTGTGAATTTCAAATGAGAAAAACTAATTTTCTATTTAAGTAATCGTTTTGTAAATAAGAGAATTATAAAAAATAGGTAACTATTAAATATATTGTTTAATAATTGTTTGTTTTTTACTTTTATGTAGTAATGTGTTTTTTGTACATCAAAACTTGGTGGCTTATAATAAATGTTCTTATACTTTTCATGGACTTCATAAAAAATAATATTTTATGTACTCTTCGCCATTTTATCAAGAGACTATAATATAGATATAAAATATTTGACTCGTAATATTATAAAAGGACAAAGTTTTCTAATAAAAAGTCTGATTTAATTTTAATATATTAAGAATAAAAAAGTAAACCAATTGTTTGGTTTTTTGGTCTATTTTTAATTATCAGTTATGCAGCATATAAGCCCTTATTATATATTTTTTTTATATTTTGGCCAAACACTAAATCTATTTTTATAAAAATGTATGTGAAAAGACAGAAAGTTTCAATTAAACCTATTTTATGAAATTTAGTACATTAATTAAAAAAAAAAAATTACATATGTTACTCATAATAAAAACTTCTATATTTTATTTAATTATACTTGTGGACTAATTATTGCAAAAGTAGCATTTTTTAAAGATAAAGAAAGTTGTTTTTATTACTGAAGATTTTTATCAATTTATCAATTTTAACCTTATAGACGAAATGCTTGGTATTCTGTAAAAAATGTTCAATAAAATATGGTTTTAATGCATATTATCCATATGTTTTCAATATTTTACGAGTGCAGATGCTAGCTCGGCAAGGAATTTTTCCCCGGAACAAAAAAAATACAGAATTATCAAGATAAGCATATGTATGTGACCTAAAGGGTGGAGAATCCAACAGCTCGTAAAGGAAACAAATAGACACTCCATGTACTTCGACCAGACCGAAAGGTATGTTGATCTTTTGTACCCCTTATCTGCCAAGTTATTTTAACAGGATAGGTAGATAAATGCTGCATTAGGTAGGCTTTGACACTACTGCCTGTGCTATGCAGGCACGGTACAACCTTTACTATGCAGGCATTAGCTCTAAACAGTAAGCAGTAACACAGCAATTTTATCTAGGCCTTTTGTCCAATGCATCAAGCTATTTATAACACTTGCTACACGGACAGTGGCCACAAGATAAGCATAAGTAACCGACGGTATTTTTTTCTTTGTGCTCTTTAACTTTTTGGGGTAAAAATTAGTATTAATTTTGGTCATTAAGGAAATACTTTCTTGGTATGAGGAAATGTGTACTAAATTTCATTTAACACTAAAATTAATTCAAATGTAATTTTTTTATTCATATCAACTTATGTGGTGTGTAAAATTCTGTCACTTTTTATGCATATTTAAAGTTTTTAATGTTACATATAAGCCGGTTTCCAGCAATCGCACTAAATGATCTTTATAAATAAAGTATTTAATATTAAACCCTCATTTTAATTAAACAGTCACTTTGCTACTACCAAGTTTATAATACCAAAATAAAATACTTTTTATTATTGTTTTCCGTTTTAGTAGTAGGATGTTAGTAACCCAAAAAATACTTTTTCTTTTCAAATAAGATTATTTTTATTTAAATTTGTAAAAATCTTAACTTTTAAAAATATATTTATTATTTTTATTATTATTAACAGATAGGTATAAATTATGCTTTAAACGTATTTGTATATATTTTTTAATAGCATTAGCTTATTGACACACATCTGGTTATTTTATAAATCACACACACTTACTTTCAAAACTAAATACTGTCTAAATTAAAAAGTAGCTTTATATGTTACTTCAATAAAAAATAAAAACTGTGTTTAATTATTTACTTATAAATTTTATGAATTGGTTACTAATATTAAATTAAGTTAGTTATATATTTATGACTTATTCATTAACCTAAATTCTAAACACTTCTACTAAGCAAAAAGAAGCAATGTCATATTTTGTTCCAAAGGTTAAGTTTAAGAGATATAAAGTAAAATTATACATTTTTTTTTTACACAAAACAATCTTGTTTATATTTTTATACCTAATAAGGAATGAGCATAGTTTAAATATATTAAAAGTATAATATAAAAATACAAAATGACATAAATATACATTAAATTTCATGTTAAAAGTGTGACTTACCTTTAATAATAAGAGTTAGGTATTAAAAATTTAATATCATTTTTAACAACCACAATCTGTGCTTAAGAATGGCCAACTACAACAAAACTTTTATTTTCATTTACTTGTATCTGTAAGATTTTGCAAGCTTTCTAGATTTAAGTTTAAAAACTAAAAAACACGCTTTTATATGCAACCGAACTAAAAATTAGAAAATAATTTTTCATTACAAAGAGTTTGTCAGTCACTTCAGAGTAAAAAGCGTGGGGTGCTTAATATATTAAATGTTATAATTATTCTATTTGCAAATATCTATGAGGGAAAAGTTATGAAAAAATAGTAAAATGCACCCCACGCTTTTTACTCTGAAGTGACTGACAAACTCTTTGTAATGAAAAATTATTTTCTAATTTTTAGTTCGGTTGCATATAAAAGCGTGTTTTTTAGTTTTTTAAACTATTATTTATTTTTCATTTTTTAGTTCGATATATCAATTAGTTTTTAAAATAAATGCTCCAGTTTATTCACTAAAAAATTTCTTCGCCATGCATTCTTGATTTAAAGCTAAAGTGGCCACATAATTTTCACCTTTTAGAACTCCGTATTTCTATGTATTTTACACCTTTTATTATAAAATTGAAAAAAGTCAATTAAAAAAACGCAGCAAGTTATGCATCAATTGCCCTTGCGCATTCGCCATAATTAAAAACGATTATTAAGGAATTTATTTATCCTGGCGATGGCGGTCCTAAAATCTCATTGTCATCGGTCCTTGATGCGTGTGCTAAGTTTCAAAGAAATTGAAAACTAACCAGAACTAACCAGTTCACAGTATTCCTCCTTCTTTTTTTTGCACACAATTCTTGATTTTTCATTTTTTAGTCGATATATCAATTAGTTTTCTGCGGTCATGTGATATTGAAATGTTTCACGAACTATTTCGTAATCTAATCATTTCATTTAAAGCTTCACTGTTGCATGGGGTTTCATAACGCAACTACTCCGAACAAGTTTCAGGTTGGTCTGCATGTAACGGGGTTTGTACCCGTTTAACGGGGGTTCTTGTTAACCCCACGGTCTTCCTGTCGTTTGCCGAGGGGTTGCGTCCTATGGGTGGACGCACGCTTGTTTAACTAAGGTGTTGCAACCTTATCCCGGTCCCCAACCCGTCGGCAAATGTTGTCAAGTTCGATTATTCAATTGTCTAATCTGGCGCCTCCGCCAGAACGTACGATTTTTCACTTTTCCGGTTTTCCTGGAAAATGCTGGAGCTTAACGGGATACTGTTTTTAAATTATTGCATTGTCATCGGTCCTTGATACGTGTGCAAAGTTTCAAAAAAATTGAATCGCTGGAAGTTGGTAAAAATTAGGCTCAAAGATTCCGTTACATAGATAGATAGTGACAACCCAAGTTAATAAAAGCGTGTTAATAAAAAAAGGTATGTAATAATATATTTGCTTTACCAATACCTATAGACTTTAACCATTATGTGAAAATATATACCAGGTGACACAGGATGTTTTTACCCCCATTTTTTTTGGTACTTTTTAAGAGAGACTTATAAAAATTGTACAATAATATTACAGCATAAATTAATATTTCTTGTCATTTTCACTACCTCTAAATCAGTTCCGGTTAAACCGGAAATTACCATAAACTTTCTTATTTTAAAATACAGTTACCTATTTTATTTGTATATTTGTATTCTGTATAAAATTTTCTTTTTCGTGATATTTTATATTATTCTTTTAGAATGGCTACCAAATAGTACCAAAGAAGATTTTTAAAGATAATCAAGTGCCACCATTATTTCTGTTTTGAATATATTTTTTGCTAAGTAGGCTGTAAAAATAAAAGTAGGACCCATTTTACTTTTGCAGGTAGTGACATATTCAATTTTTTAAAATTAATTACTTAGATTTCGTAATTTTAGTTTTTAGTATAATTAATGAGGAGAAAATTCAAAATTTGATAAACATTTTAACTGAAAACACCTTATTTTATTTTATTTTTAAATTCAACACCAAAATTTCTTTTTTAATAACATGTAATATATTGTTTATTTTCAAGATGGCGGCCATAGATCTTTTATGAAAGAATTGTCGTCTATAAATGATCTATGGTCGCCAAATTTCAAATAAAAATATATTGTCATATGTCATTGGAAAGAAATTTTAGTGTAAAATTTAAAAATAAAATATTATAGGGTGTTTCTATTTAAAATGTTCCTCAATTTTTTTAATTTACATTAGCTGAAATTACGAAATCGAAGTTATTTAGTAAAATAGGTCATTCATTCATTTTATTTTCACAGCCTACTTACCAAAAAATTTATTCAAAACAGAAATAATGGTAGTACCTGATTTTCTTGAAAAATTATTTTCGGCCGCCGTTTGAAAAAAAACACTCATTATGATATATCATTAAAAAAATAATTTGATACAAAAACACATATAAAAAGTAGGTAGTTGATTAAAAATAAAAAAGTTTATGGTACTGTTAAATTGGAAGTGATTTTGAGGTCATGATAATGACAAAAATTGTTAATTTATGCTATAATAATACTGAAAATTTTTATTGGTCTTCTCTAAAAACTACAAAAAGGCGGGGGAGGGGAAAGTACCAACATCTATGTCACTAGGTATATTAAAAAAATGTTTAAAATATTTTTTTCCTTAGTCTTATTGTTAATATACGTTGTCAAAAGATTTACATTATGGATACACATTTATTCTTATGACTGGAGTCATAAAATATATAAATTTTATAACACTTTTAACTATCCACTATAATAGTAATAACTTCTAAACTACATACATATAATAATATTACAAATATATGGTTTTACAAATGCATAAGGAATAAAATATAATAATAATATTTTTAAATACTCTTTTTGTTTTTTCAAGTTCCATTTCTTCTTTAATAAACTCTTCTGCGATATCCAAGTTTTCATTCATTTCTTCTGCAGTAGTTAAAGTAGATGTTTGAACATCAGGAAACTGACTTTCAAACCACTGGAAATCTGGATCATCCTTGTAAGCTTTATGCACTGCTGCTTTTGTTTCAGGATTATATTCATAGAATTCCTTTTGTGATATGGTATTTTTTAAAACATTAGCATACGATGGACTTAAATTGTTACAAGAGGGAACAGTAGTAGCTTCATCTTGAGAATTACTATATTGTACCGCTGGAGGTTCTCCATTTTTAGCCTTATCGGACAAATTAGTATCAACGGAGGCAATTTTCTTTTGAGGGCTCATTAAAACGTCTCTGTAGAGTGGAGCAGTTAAAGCTTTTTTCTTCCGCGTCTTTTGAAACAGCTTTTTGATAACCCCACGTTGGCCATTGAACATCATATTCTTTATCATAGGTAATGCTCATCGGTATGTCCTGAATTTCTTTCTTCACATATTTTTCTTCAGTGCCATTACCAAATTGGTCCGCTTCATGTAAAATAGATTTAGTTAGTTCAGTTTGTGTTTCTTCTTTTATTTCGGTAACGGTGCACTGTTCTGAAATATGTTTATCATCCAAAACAAATGATTCAAAGACATAGTTAACACTCACTGACTGAGCATTACTATACAAAGATTCACAAGATGGGGTTCTGGAGTCACTCCATAATGGCTTTAAACTTCCAATTAACTCTTTACATTTCCAAAGATCGGACATGTTGTACTGATCCTCAGTTTGACTGCTCTTATTGTGAACCATTTTTTTATTTTTGGTGGATCAAGATGGGAAAATACCGCGTGATCGTTTTTAGAATACAAATATAAGGGCAAATTGGCATTTTGCAATATTAATGAAAAATGGGGCATGTTTTCTACTGAAGCAGTATAATATCTTTGATTTATTTCTGGAGGCAAGTTGCTAGGAAGCACTGATGGTCTTACTTCAAGCAGTTTGGGAAAATGGGTTCCGTAGGTTTCATAAAAAAATGGGCTTGGTTGAAACATTATGGTGTGGAATGCTGGATAGTATTCTCGTTGAATATGGTATCTAAAAAGGAAAATGTCGTTAAAGAAGAGAGCAAATAGTATATTTCTTTATTAAAACACATTGCAATTGTATTTTGTGTAAAGTTGCAGCCTTTTAAGAAAAAAAAACTTAATCCTAGAGTAGGCGCGTGCCTTTTTATTACGTAAGTAGGCACGCGGGGTCAAGTATACCTTTACACCGTAAACATTTAAATATAACTTTTTCTTTGCATTTTTTTAAACTGGTTGTATATATTTTTAGTTTTAATTATTTTCGTTTAATGTGTGATTAATTGAATGAAAAAATGCCCAGGAAATAAATTACTCGTATTAAAACATTTAATTGTAATTTTAATTGAAATCACTGTCATTTTTTAAAGCTTATTATGGAAAAGCAATACAAGAAATGCTTTTTTATTATTTATAGGTTAATTTTATTCTTTGTCTCAGTTGACATGATTAAATTAAAATAAATTATATGAGCCCAAAAATGGGTATCGTAGTTGGAGCCTCAGCAAACTTTAATTGATAAAAAAAATCTATTTATGTGTATTTAACACTTATTTCAAGTCGTTTAAAATATACATTTTTTTATTTTAAATTACTTTTTAGTTTAAATACAATACTCTTTTATTTTTAGGGTAAACAAACCAACCTTTGGACTGGGTCAAATTGAAATCTTTTACTGATGTTTCGCAATCGCTTGTGTTCCATTTGCGCAAAGTAAAGATCTCCTAAAGTTCTTGAGCAATTGATGGCGGGACGTAGATACAAACAAATCCAATTTGACGCAGTACAAACCCAAAACCAATATTGCTTAGTTAACCAAGGGCATAAAAGTTTCCGTTCTATGTTACCCTTTATTTAATACAAGGAATCAACCATTAAACTTTTCGCATTTGTTTTAAAACACTGTATATCAAAGATTCCAGATTCCTTAAAACTGTTTTGTTAGTACACATATTTGTGTTTAAAAAACAAAATTAATATTATTTTCACTTTAATACCAATTCGGGACATTTATTAAAGGTAAAATTTTATACTAAAAAACCATTCTTGCCAATAAATATCCACATTGTGTATGGTTATTTAAATATTCTGGTAAACATAATTAAACTTTTTAAAAATAAATGAGTATAACATGGAAAAAATCTAGTTTAATGTAGAAAAATTAGCACCCAGTGTGTTGCCAAACGAAGCAGCAACGGCAGGCCGAACAGATCACATCTAATGCCTATAATACTATAATCTATAATCCAAGATCCGAATAGAAAGCAAGCCTAATTCATCTATTTGCCAAACAAAAATTTTCGAATATGATAATATAAATATTAGAATCAAGAAAATGTAGGTTTTTAAACCGTAGCGTCACAGCCCAATAAGATTTTAGGATGATTATGACTTTTATTTTTTAGGGTTAATATGTACTTTAGTTTACACCGGATATAAAAAACTTTTACTTGCCATTGACATTAATGTTAAAATTTACAAAAAATGACCGAAACAAAGTTTTTAATAAGTTTAATGCATATGCCCGCCCGACCAGAATAACTGTATTGTTTTTAAACCATTGTCCGAGATGTATTCAAACACGGTTAAATACGTGACGTATATGACGTCACTGTTAAGCAAAAAAATGTAATGTTTTTAAAATGTTTTGAACCGTATTAACAACAAAAAATGGCTTAAGATAAAAAGACGCTGTCTCGCATTTGTATGTAAAAATAAAATAAAGTCATTTACCTGGTAAAGATAAGGGTGTGTAGAACCTGATCCGGATTAATATTAATATTTTCATCTTTTTACGTCGCGGCCTTCCTCTTTCAGTCTTCTTATATTGAAATGTTAATTTAATCTGTAAGGTGTAGCCTGCTGCGCCCCCAGTTATCGGCGTCACTTCAGTTTCAGCATTCTGGAAAAAATCAAGAAGCTTATTTAAGTAAAATTTATTCGTTTTATAGTTTATGTAAAAATCTCGGAAAAATACTTCAGATTTTAAATTTTAGATAAACCTTGTTAATATAATGGCAATAATATTAAATTTACTTTAAAATTGCCACTTTTGATGTTTTATGCCGATATAACTCAGCTTGAAAATTTTGTATGCTTTGTTTTGTTAGAAAAACTTAACAATTAGTAAAGGTAATGAAGCTTTTTCACCTCGCAATTTTTGGTTCTGCATGAATAGACTTAACATTTTAACAGAAAGTAGGAAATAGCTTACGGATCAAAATCTTTATTGAACCGAAGGGCGCTGAAACCCTACGGGTAGTAGCTAGAGAGTTCTTTTTTAGAAATCAGAAGGTCTGATGATGTTCTTTTAAAAGTATAAAATAGTATAATACTGAGAATTACAATAGTTTTGTAAGTTTGCATAAAAAAGCCTATAATTTTATTTATTTTGAATTTAAATATCAGTTTATTTTTATTTTTACTTTTAACTTAATTTCAAGTTGACAATGGTGGCAGACCTGCCAACGAAACGTCGTTCTTTAATTAAAATGTTTTGAGTTTTTGGAGGATTTTTCTTTAGTTTTAGGTGACCGGCCTGTTTATAGAAGTCAATAGGGCTGAACGGGTCGCGAATTTAAAATTCTCTACCAGTTTAGTCAGGACGGTGACTGAACTAGAGTAGACTTTGTTTGCAAAAAACAGTTACAAGGTCTACCCTATTTTGGTTTAAAAATTAACCAAATTGGTGTAGTGTTTGTAAGTTAAATTTAAGGTTATTTTATAAACAAAAATCTATTTGTGATGGTAGACCAAAGTCATTTTTATTTAAATATAACACTTTAAAACATCTTTTTTAAATTTTTTATAAGGCATAACCGCAATTGGCAATGACTATACTTCTGTTGCCGCCAAAATAGGTGACAGAGGTGCTGCTTGACGCAAGAATCACTGGTGTCGATAATTATTTCATCTGCGTGACCTTCTTTAAAGCTCTTTTATAACAGGTGTTATCACAACAAGAACACAGGGATTGACATTTAAATAAAGTAGAATTTGTGTTTTTTTAGACAGTCTTTATCTTAATTGTTTTAATATCCCGTTCTCCAGCCCTTTCTAAGTCTTTATCAGATCTCCATTGTTGATAGATAAGTAATATGTCTTTTAGTTAGGTAAATTAATACATTTTCTAAAAGCACATTGATGTCACCGTCACAATCAGCAGATGAAAAAACTCGTGATAAATTTACGTTAAAGAAGCTGTCATTTCAGATTTAAAATAAGGAAGAAAAGTGTTTTTTGTATCATCACGGCTTCGTAATAAATTAAATGCTCGGGCCACCTTAATTCAATAAAAATGTTTATAATTTAAATTAACTATCACCTATTATATTTAAACATTGTTTTATTAGGTTGGATTGTCTTGTCAGTTACTTCAGAAATTGTAACGAATTTAATATCTATACTGGCTAAACAGTTATAGTTTCTAGTAGATCCTTGTTTTTAAGTGGATGTTTTTGTTTTGTTTAGTGTCAGTACTGCGAGAAAAGTCTTTTATACAATTTTCACTTATTTCCTGATTAGTTTTTACCTTAGTTAATTTGCACTGACATTTACTTGTAAATATCTCTTGATTATTCTCCTTAAATTCAAGATAGTAAAAGTCATTTCTCACAGTATTACCCATTACTTAAGACATTACTTTCCCATTTCCCCTAAAAATAGTTACGACCCGAAGACTAAAACAGAATAGCCTTTGTAAAAGAAAATGTCGTAAAAATATAGTTACAATAAATGCTATACTAATATGGTTTTTAAACCCAAATGGGGTAGACTTTGTAACTGTTTTTGGCAAACAAAGATTACTCGAGTTTAGTCACAATCCTGACTGAACTGGTATTGGTTTTGTAAATTCGCAAACGGGTCAGCTCGCTATACCTCGGTACCAGGAACGAAGCACTTTCTAGATAGCCTTTTGGCGTGTACCTTACAAAAAGGACCATTAAATATATATATCATATTATACAGTAAAAAGTAATTTTTTTATATATTTTGCAAATATTTTTTTGTTTTAATTAGTATTCCTAAAAACAAAAAAAAAACTATAATAACCCATTAACACAGTGCTGCGAGAACGAGGGTAAATCGTGCGTGGCAGGGAAATAAACTCTTCTCAATGCTAGGAAAGGGGTACAATTTACACACGTTTTGGCAGCATTGCTTAGAAATTTGTGATATTCATTATTTTCATCTTACCAAGAGGCATAATTGTCCAAGTTTGGTAGAAAATATGACGGAGTTATCCATAAAAATAGTTTCGAGATCCAGCCAATGATGATCATGTTTAAAATGGCGACAGTCGATACCATATCTTGCACAAACACAGATGGATTGTTTCTTTAAAGTATTGTAGAATGGCCAGTATCCGGTATTAAGTACAAAGGCAGTAGGAAGGATTTGATTAAATAGGTCAAATATCTGAAAATACCATATTTGACATAATTTAAAAACTAAAAAATCAGGGTGCTTTATAAATATTATTATATGTTTGGTTTATAACACAAAAGTATGAAATTTTTAAAGATTCTACCAATGTCAGATTTAACTTTTGTTGAAAGATTCAAGACATCTGAAATACGAAAAGGGTCGAAAAATGAAATATCGAATTACCAATAAAAAATCTTTAATTTTATCAGAAACTAGCAACATTTTGCAAAAATTGCAAGTCTTTGTGCGCATTCAGGAGTACTTAGTCGCTTTACCGCTTAGTTTTACAAGTGTCAAATGTGTCAAGTTAAGCCAATAGGATAGCTTTGGGAGGCGTCCGTCCATAAATTACGTGAGACATTTTAGGGGTGAGGGGGTTCAGAAAAATGTTACCAAATCTCGCGATGGGGGAGGGGGTCTGTGAAAAGAAAAAAATTGGGGCAGGCCTTAACCAGAAAAATGTGATGTATTGTTGCTTTCTTGGATGGAGGACCTTTTTTTGCTCTTCAAAAATTCTTTAGAGTTTTGTATTTCTTGCTGCTGAGTACTCCTGAATGTACCTTTTGTCTCTAAAAATAACCAAGATTTCCAGCAACTGTAACGAGATTCGGACACCCTGTATATATTGGTTACAATAATAATAGTGAAAATGTCATAAAGGCTAGAATGCAATAAAAGTATTAAAACAACCTAAAATATAAACAATTTATTTTGTATAAATAATGCCAAAATTATTTTATATTAATGCACACGTTGATCTTGGATGTATGAGGACATGTTGCATTGTTCTTGGAATATGCCAGACACAGGTACAAATTGTTAATTTTTTTAGTTTTGCTGCTCTTTTTTGGTGGCTTTTTTTAAGTCAGAGGTTATGAAACATATGTGGTGAATAAAATTGTTTCCTCCTTTTGTCAAAAAATAATAATTTATATATAACTTAATTTTTGAAATACCCCGTAGTTGCTATATTCCAATAACAATGTAAAAAATACAATGTAGTTTTAATATTTTAGTTGTTACAATATGCTACAATAAATAGTTCGTTGTAAGTAACATTAATTTTAATTTTAACTCTACACATTCTGCAGGACTGTTTTAAAAATCTTAACTAGCAAAACTTATTAAAAGGTCAAAAGTAAAATAAAAAAATAATAAAAACTGTTTTAGTCTTCATTTCAGGGTTTAAACTATTTTAAATAATTCTGCTTGGATTGGTACATATTTGTATGGTATGATTTGGACAACCCTGTAGATACGTTGCAAGTCAGCAATTTTCAAAACCCAATTTTATTTTTAAAAATATGTATTTTTAACCAATTGCTATATTCCATCTCTGTTTTTTAAAAATGTATTTAAAGTAAAGTAGAAAATGTGCTTTTTATATCCTGCAGTGACGTCAGTGTGGCCAACCCTAACCCAGTATCACCATCCAACTTTTTTTAATATTACCAGTAGGGATGGGACTCCTACATACTTCAATCTTAAATAATTATTAAAAAACATCCTTAAGTTTTATTTTAAATTATTAAGTTTAAAAATGGTTTATTAGAGAACTTTAATTGGCCACTTGTCTGAATGAAAAATCCATAAGCTCGTAAAGCTAAAAAAATATATAGTCTTTATGTACTTCGCTGAAACAGCAAAGATTCGTTGGACTTTTGTACCCCTTTTTTGTAAATTAAAAGAAGATACAGCTTGCATTAGATATTCTTTTGAATTCTAGTCGATGCTCACAGGTTTTAGCCCAAACCAGTTAAGTAATTATTAGTGACTGAATTAAATGCATTTGTATATTTAAACCATTTTTATGGGTTAATGGCATATTTTTAATAAAATATGGTTTAAAGCATATTATCTATACATTTTAAATATTTTTCAAGCTTAGGGTGTGGCCCAGGGGATTATTTCCCGGAATAAAATAAGAAAGATAGTTTTTTTACCCAAAGACTATCTTTTGTTTTTTAACTTTGTGGGGTAGGAATTTATTCCTTTAAAAACATAATTGGAAAAAGGTGAGCCAAGTTTAAACTAAAATTATGCTTGGCTGTGGGATTCGCCGTAAAAGAATGGAGATCTAAATAAGTGTCAAGTTCTGTACAAAATCCAAACATGTATAAGATCTTTAATTAGGTTAGATTTAACCGCCACTTTTACATCAGTCATTTTATAGAATTTATTAAAAATATTTAATATATTTAAATATTCGTTAATTCTGATATAAACTGGCCTAGTCAAATCTCCATTCTTTTGAGGCGAAGCCAGGCATAATTTTACTATTGAAATTGGCTCACCCTTTTCACATTTATGTTTTTGGTGGGATATCATTACTTTTTGCAAAGTTAATAAATATGTAACAATATAATTACCACTAACCATTTCATTTCTTTTATTCTTTGTGTATTTAGTTTGTTTATTGGGTGGCAACAGAAACAAGAAACATACTATTTCTTTAGTTGTCAATATATTATTATTAATTAAAAAAATAAATAAAAATAGGTGGATATGATAACCACTATATCACTTGTAATAGTTCAAACGCTTCAATAAAAAAACTTGCTTTGGTAATGCGACCACCTTTTTTATATTTTTTTTATTTTTTGACTTTTTCTATGCTAACACACAATTACCAAGCTGAATTTCAAAATTTTATCTTTTTGGCACATCTGGAGGTAGGTTAGGTTTTTGATCTATATGTTGTATATCAGTGTATCAGTCAGTGGAAAATTGGTAATTTTGGTCCTTTATATATTTGAAAATATTTAACAAACTATACAACAATTATTGCTGGTTTTTATAAATGTAGTTATTTAAAATAAAAAGTAAAGAAAGAAATATAATATTTTGGTTCTAAATATTTTTAAATATTGCTTTCACTACTAGAAAGTAACAAATAACATCATATCATGTAATTAATTACCTTCCATTGTAAGAACTACTAATGGTAAAAACTTAAAAACCAGCCATTATTGATGTTGTTTTGTTTTTTAATGCAATTCAAAAATATGTGTCTAATAGTACAATAAACTAAAACGCTAAGTAACCTATCAGTATCAGTATCAAGTTTATTTTATTTGTACAGAGGCGAAGTTATTTAGTGTATAGAGTCGGTGTACTCACTAAAAGAATGTATACGAATCAACATTTTTTAATTTAAGTTTATTTTATTTTTACAGAGGCGAAGTTATTTAGTGTATAAATAGAGTCGGTACACCCTGTATAAAGGTACTTTTTTTTCTTACACTAAAATATTTTTAAAAATTTACAAATAGTTCTAATAAAAATCCTAGGTAACTTGCCGGTTTAAAAACGCCGTTGAAGATGCATCGCTTTTATAGCGCTTTAGACATTAGTCATGTCTGGACAGGAAAAATAAAAACTACGGCCTGACTTTTGACATGTTCTCGCAAACAGGAATCCGCAGAAACTGGATAATATACTAATAAAAGTTCGTGTGTATTTATACCTAATCCTATTTAATTTCTCAACTTTTATTTTAAAATTATTTTTGTTCTTTTGTTATAAAATTTTGACCATGGGTTTTAGCACACACAACGAATTACGTCCGTGTACATTGCATACTTCGGACATACAGGGTGATTCAAAAATAGATCACAAAACTTAAGGGGATGATTCTACTTCACAAAATAAGGGTAGAGCTCCATATACTTTTTTTTCAAAATGTCATTCGTTTTCGAGTTACAAGCCATCAAAGTTCAATTTTTATTTTGGTTTTTTCGCCATATTGCATTTATTTTTAACCAATCCGGTTGATATTTGGCACACAAATCAAGCTTTGCAGATTTTAAAATTTTAAGACAAAAGAATTTTTTTTTAAATGACAACAGACCTACCTAAAATTAAAAATTTATTTACATCATATTTTTTATTTTGACAAATATCGCCTGGGGGCGCCATTTTATAGACAATCAAAAACCTAAAAATAGGGTACTCTTTATTAAAGTCGATAAACCTCACCATTTAGGCACCAATAGACATCAAAGTTTTTATCAATTTCAATCAA
Organism: Listronotus bonariensis; assembly: GCA_014170235.1. Taxonomy (NCBI): domain Eukaryota; kingdom Metazoa; phylum Arthropoda; class Insecta; order Coleoptera; family Curculionidae; genus Listronotus; species Listronotus bonariensis. The sequence continues at coordinate 58,727 of JACEGR010004297.1, forward strand.
AATACCTACATACATACAGGGTGTCCAGTAACTCAACCGACAAACTTTAGCAAACGATTGTACAACAAAAATAGGAAAAAATCTTCATATAAACATATGTCCTAAACGTCTTAGTTTTTGACCTACGGGGTGTTAAACATAAAAAAAAACTTTTTTAAAATATTTAACACACCGTAGTTCAAAACTAAGAAGTTTAGGGCATGTCTATTTTAAGCTTTTTATGCTGCATATAATTCGGTTCCTAATAATAATTATGCTTTTATTTTCTAGTCTAATTTTTAATTTAATACCTTAATATTCCTTAAAAGATCGGTTTAAATACAAACTAGCTTTTCTTTCTTTTCTTTTTATTTTAAGGTTAACGAACGATTTTTAAATGCCAATTAAACTTTTTTTAAATTGAATGCATTGTAAATTAACTATGGTGAAAACTTTATAAGAACTAAGAAAAAATTATATATTTTTATTTAACTTTAAACGTAGGTATTACCCGGCTTTCTATGACTCCCTTAAAAAGTTTTTAGGCAAAGTAAAGTTTCGTGCTACTTAAATTTTATGTTAAGAATTAACTTTGTAATTGGCCTACACCACCAAGAACTTCGTGGCTAAGACAAAATATTATTTTTTCAAAATCTAATATTTAGAAGTATCCGAAAAAACTTAAGTAAGTGAGAGAGAGAGAGAGTTTTTAAAAATAAGAAAAACACAGTAGTATTTTATGTAACAAGTACATAGCGCATAAAGTAATACAAATAGGACAACACGAGCCGTCAGGCGAGATGTAAATTCATGGATAAAGAAATACACTCTATGCATGTGTTCCATACTAAATATATTTTTTACAATTAAAATGTTTTGGAAATTTACATTTAAAACATGTTTTTTTTTATTTATACTTATTATTTATTTATTTTTTTAAAACGCCCATTATTTTTCAACAAAAATCAAGACCTTTTTTTAAGGGACAATTATTCTCTTCATAGCTATGCACTTACGCATTTTTAAAAATTGGTGTACTTACTTTTTGTAAGAATATTACCTAATAAGTTTAAATTTACTTTAAATTTTTGACTAATTTGAAATCAATTGAGTATTAATTTTCTAATGAGTTTATAGGTAATTTTGTCTGTTGCAAAAATAGTATACAGGGTGCCCATTCAAAAGCAAATAAATACATCTTTTAAAAGCTATACCTGGGGTAATTCCGGGAGTGATGGCCCAAAGGATAAGATGGTCCATTTTATTTTTCAATAATTCAGTATCTATGACTTTCACAGCCGCATGGCTTTATTTACTTCGTTTATCACATATCCGTAAATCGTGTTCCGCTTATGGTAGCATTTTCGTGGAATATTGTTAAGTTTTGCTTAAAAATATTATTTTAGCTATTTAAAAATTTTTGGGTTGCTACATAATAATTGTGGCGAGCGTAGTGCAGCGGTAACGTACCAGCTTCTCACCGCAGCGATCCGGGTTCGAATCTCGGAACCGGACATTGGCATTTCAATCGCTCGTCACCTCACAGATGGCTTGGCAAACCACTGTGTAGTATTTTGCCTACCCCAGGTAGTAGTTATTTAAAAAAATAACGTCCGTGGTGGCACTACCGCGTTGTCTAAAAGGTGCTGTGAAATGCAAAAATTGCATGTTTCAGTGCGTGGATAACGTTGACGGAACAGCGTGGAAAAGGGGTTAAACATCTAATAACCCGGCACCCACGGTACTCTGGTACTTAGGCATAAAGCCTTCGTGGAGTGTTAAACAGATAAAAAAATAATAAAAAAAACATAAACTAGTTTTTTTCTCAACAGATTGTATTTTTGTAAAAATTGTATTTTTCGTAAAATGTTAATTACAAGTGTATTGTTACGTTTTTTAAGGGTATACTGACCTACTGGCAGTTGGCGTTTAGGGAAAATTTTGCAAGATATTGTGTGGGCATCCCTCCCTTTGGGACAGATGACCCAGTGATAATCCGGGTTAGATGGCTCATAGACTCTCCATCTTTACTGAACTAAAATATACAAATATGTATAAATATGTTTTTAAAATTATCGTATCATACCAACAAAGTACAGAAGAAAATGCACTGTGCAAAGAAAAAGTTGAGTTATGGGCGTCAAGAGGCATGTCGTCATTTTAATACCATTTTACCTTCAACATTTAGAAGACGCTTTTAAAAATAATGATTTAATCACAAAACTACTTGTCTCAGTTCTTGGCGTCAAGAACAAAATTATCTAATAACGAAGTTAAGTATTTATACAGTCAATGAGTCATCTTTTTTATCTTTTTGACATCCCACGAAGGCATAGGCCTAAATACTAGAGTACCGTGGGTGTCGGGTTATTAGATGTTTAACCCATCGTCCCCCTGTTCCGTCAACGTTGTCCAAGCATTGAAACATGCAGTTATGCATTTCACAGCACCTTTTAGACAACGCGGTAGTGCCACCACGGTCGTTGTTTTTAAATAACTACTACCTAAATATGTCTCCGCCGCTGGGAATCGAACCGGCGACTTCTGGCTTCGAAGATCAAAGCTCTGTCCACTGCGTCACGGGGGAGTCTTATTATATATATTATCTTACATTGGTGAGCCAACTTTCCCATAGTATCAGGGTGAGTTGGGTCACCAAGATATTTTCTTCAATGTCATTTTGTAAAAAAATGTACTAAAATTTTTGTTTAAATTTCACTTTTTAATTTTAAGATACAGAAATATTTTTATTTAAATATTCCAATGTGTTTAAATTTTATAGCTAATTATAAAAAGGTGGACCGACTATCCTGGACTTACCCTATATTAATTAGTTTTCCAGAAAAAATACGTGAGAAAAAGTAATATTATCCGCCATTTTTATCGATTTGATAAAAAACAAACGACGGTTAAAAAAGGCTAATGCGACTTTTACACATATTTAATGAGTTTTATATCCTATCGCCGTAAAAATAAATACAATATTTGGCTTTACCGAAAGTGCCACAGAAATTGACTTTCGGTAGATAAAAATTTTAATTATTTTATTTAAAACCATTAAATTAAGCCTTAAATTTAAATTTGGCACTAATTTACTAATCTTTTGTGTTAATTATGTCCTATCTCTGACCCTAATATTTATTAAGATATTAAAAGAAAATGATAAACTGCCTTAAAAATTCCGATAAAAATATATGTTTTAATTATTAATAATTTAAAACTAGTAGATTTGAGACAGTTTGGGGATAAAATTTACAAAAAGATTAAAAAATAAGTGTAACATTTAATTTAAAGGCTTAATGTAGTGGGTTTCATTTAAATTATTAAAGTTTTTTACTTCTGAATGTCAATTTTTGTGGCACTTTCGGTAAAACCTAAAATAGTATTTGTACGATGATATAATATAGGGAGCGTCCATAAATTACGTGAGGTTTTTTTCTATATTTTGGACCCCCAATCCCCCTTCGTGACGATTTGGTGAGTTTTCTATAACCCCCTTATCTAATCTTACGTGAGATTTATGATAGGAATACAAAAAAAAGGTCCTTCATCCAAAAGCAACAATACATCACATTTTTCTAGGGGGAGCCTGCCCCAAATTTTAATTTTTTTCCAAATAACGTGAGATTTTTATAGACCCCCTCTCACCCATCAGTGAGATTTGATAAGATTTTCTCAGCTCATCCTAAGGTGTCATCACGTAATGTGTAAAAGTCGTATTAGCCCTTTCCTACCATCATTTGTGTTTAAACAAATCGATAGAAATTGTGGTTAACATAACATTTTTGAACGCAATTTTCTTACAAGCTAATAAAGTTATTTTCTTGGAAATGCGTATAGATTTGGTTTTTAGAAAATATGTAGGGTGCTTTACTTAAAATTGCAGAGCAGAAATATTTTGCGGTTAATCCGGACGTGAAATATCAGAAACCTGCATCCTATCCAATTATACATTCCACCAAAATTTTAAAATCGTGTAAAACTTCGTCAAAAAAAATAACAGGCTTGCTAGTAACCACGTAAAAACCCGGTATTTAAAAAAATTACTTAATTTTGCTGACATAACAAAGAGCCAGGCAACACGTATTGTAAAAATTACATTAGAATTTAAAAAATCTACCTAAAAGAAATGTGCTGTAAACATTTTAGCAAAGTAAAAATATATTAGTATTTGGCTTAAGTTCTTAAAGTATACTTACTTTTGCAAGAGTAAACTCAGTTAACTCTGAATTACAAATCACCAACGAAACTTCAAAACTTTCCTGTACAATTCTACAAATCTGATCGCGATAAGACCACAAGTTCTGTGTAGCCATATTTGCTAATGGATGAACAAAAAATGACTCCCAGTAGCAAAGTGCTCTATTTTAAATGTTGAAATTATAGGTTATATTTTTATATTGCAAGGAAGAAATAGCAATAATAATAAATACTTGTGTCACGTTCTTCCAGTCAGGGACGTAGCAACAAGTTCTTAAAGAACATGGCATAGTCTTGACTATATTCATATAATTAATTAGTAAAGCCGGAATCAACATGTTAAAATATAATAGGATTAATATATAAAAATACTTTTAAACCCTTAACCACAGAGATCTAGTCATTTTGATCGGTGGAGCTTACCGATTGGTCAAGACCATGACATCCCCATCATTTGTGCTTAAATACCCTATGTACCTTTCTGGCATTTAGTTTTATACTATTATTTAGGGCGTAAAAAGTAAATGTCTTAAAGCAAGCAAAATATTAAAATTTAAAATACGACACCAGCAAAATTTACCGCACTGAAAAAAGAATCGTTAAATCAACCATTTAACATTTGAATACTGAAAATAAAAAAGGTCTTAGTGCCAAAAAATCAAAACGTATTTTATTTCAGAAATGTATTCTCTGCCATCCCCTATGGCTTTATATATACATTAAGTGTCTGGCGAAGTTTTCTGCTCGGTACTTTCATCTAAAAGTATCGCTGGGATGCGGAACGCAAAGCGCATCTTTTTAAAAGGGTTTAGGTACCGAGCGAGAAAGAATGAATGCCAAAGTGCCAATACCAAAATAAAACAGAGTTCGAACTTAGATCCTAATTAAAAATACATATAATTCTTGGCACTTAGAGCCTAATTTAAGGTAATACGAATTAGACTTTCAGCTTTCTTTAGACTTACAATAAGTACTGCTGAACTAATTGATAAATAAAACACTGTTTTTTTCTGCATAAAAATATTTTAATGGTATAATGGTATTTTTAATTAAAAAATATACAAATATAGATATAAGGATGCTTCTTATTTTAATCTCAAATTCCTTCACATTTTCTTTTTGGTACTTAGACCTTTTTATAATTCCAGTATTCATTTGATTAACCCTTTCTGGCTTATAAATACAAGAAATTACTTTATTACCAGAACTAACGATTATAAATTGTTAATATCTATTAGGGGAGGTCCGGGAAGACCCACCTACGCGAAAATTGTGTGTATGAGTAAAGTGTTAGTAACATATAGGTTTATATTAGAAATGGCGTTAATTGCTTAAATCTATTGTTTATATGGTTGTCTAAACTTTGGGATAAGTAAACGTTTACCGTAAAAAAAAACTAAACGTTTATAAGACATAGAACATGACACTGACTCAGAGACAAATAGGACAAAAAATATAGCTGAAACTAAAAGGCCAAAAATATTTTGTAATGGTAACTTTCTAAATAGCAAAAAAACGCTATAAATTCTAAGAATACACTCACGTTACAACATACCAGCATAAAAACTCTTATAAATCATATTTTTGTAACTTTTTGATGTAATTTGTTAGAAATGGTTTAATATTTCTTTCTATTATTATACACGTATGTGTGCTGAAGTTTTTCTTTTATGTCCAAAAATGTTTTTGTTGTATGTGACAAAATATAAAAATAAAAATAAGTTTTATCAATGTTTAGTGTTGTTTTATCAAAATATTCTTAAAACTATAATAAATGCAAATAAAAGACATGTAAAAACTAATTTGTATACCATATTAAAAAAAAAGAAAATTCTTGTTGTTCATGTATGTTAAAAAGAGACAACCGGGTAACATAACGAGTGGTCTGTGGTTACGTTCCAGAAGCTCTATGGTTAAGCGTTTAAAGAATTTTTATTTAAATTTTTAAAGATCTTCACTCGTTCATTATTATCTAAAAATTATTTTGCGCTTTTAAGTTCGATGTTCTTTTTTTTTTCATTGAAGTAACCCTTTTGCTCTTTGTCAAACCAACTAAAAGAATCCTTTGACCATCTGAAATTGTATTTGTGTATATTACAAATCTACTATTAAATTGTAGCTTTAGTTTAATTATTATTTAATAAAAGCCAGTGTCAGTCAACTGACTAATTTTTTATTTGACTTTTTTTCATAAAAAAAATATATCCAGTCCAAAGTCAATTTTATTACAAAACAATTAATTAATAAAAACTCTTTTTGTGTGTACAAAAGCCTAATGTTTACGTACTGACTGACCTCGGAAAGTTTTTAATTAATAAAAAGCGTATAAATTTAATTAACCAATAATAAGTAACAACATATACATTATTAATACATATTATTTTCTTAATCCCCCTATACAAACTCTATAGGTCAGCAAATTATAAAATGGAAAAGTAATATTACCAATGCTTACTAATAGTTTAACTTACTTTTAACACAATTTGATTTCAAGTTATCATTTATTTTCAATAAATTCAAAATTCAAAATTCCAAAATATTACATATAGACATATCAAATATAGCATATTGCATATATCATATAGCTAATATTTAAATTATTAATTTAATATAAAGGATCTTTTATAAAAAAATATACTTTTTGTAGTGCCCTGTATATTTTAGGAGATAAGTACAGTAACAGTAACAGTAAGTACATATTTTATATGATAAAAATAAATAAGTTAGTGATGTAAGTTTATAACGTTTTTAATGGAAATTATAAATTTTAACGCTCATAGATACGTTTTAAAGCTAATGGTGCCGAGCCAGAAATTAAATGGACTTCATAATAGGAATCCTTTAAAACCTTTTTTACGTGGGCTCCTTTTGACAAGTCTACCACGGATATTCATACCACCATATATGAAAGCGGCGCTTTAACCCAGCCTGTCATATATTTTGGGTGTCGGACTGTTTTTTTATATATATTTGGTTACATAGGTACTTACTTTACTATAGTAGGAAAACCCACGATGCTAAATGGGGATTTACTTGAGCGCCATATACACCTATTGGGTTGCAAAGCTTGAATAAAAAGAAAAAATGTTATATAATGTATACCTTTTAATCGGTGTTCCTGAATTATTTTATTCAAAATAAAAAAATAACCACGCTTAAAAAAAATCAGGTTAAACTGATTTTTTTGTAGTCCTCTGTTTCCTTTACGTCACTCTCAAATTGTCAGATTAGTGGAATATACACTAGGTTTGTTTCAGCAGAATGTTGGAAACATGTTAGTAACAATCGTAAAGCGCAGAAATTGTTACAAACATTAGTCCGAAATGTTGGCAACAGTTTTCTGCTGGAATGAAAAATAAACAAGGTGTGCATACTGTTTATACGTCAATACAAGAAAGGTTATGTTAAAAATGTCAGTAATGTTTAAAGAAAGTTTGCAAACTTATCAAACAGTTTCCAACATGCTTCCAACATCCTTAAACTACTGCTGGAACAACAAACAATTGTATAATGTTACAAACATATGGCACTGCTGGAACGGCAAATATGACGTGCGCAGAATACAAACGGTTGCAAACATTTCTGACAGCACTGCTGGACAAACCTACTGTTAAACATGTAATTAACTCACCTTGTCTTAATCTGACGCGCTTGACAATTTCTGATGAATATTTTTGTTTTTATGATCGTCCCTGTATACGGAGCTTATACTTGGTGGAGGTACTTAATTAGGTACAAGGTATCCTCCGGTATATTAAGTAGCCGCGCTGTAGTCAATCCCGAAATCCCTTCTTGGGCTCCCCTACCACTAAATAAAATACATACAAAGTAAGTGATGCTCCAAATGGTGTCACGGGGAGTTTTTGTGCTGACTGTATATTTTATTATCAAAACCTAATTGTATGTCTAATGCCAATTTTTTTCTACACCAGGGTTATTTTAAACTTTTCCCCGGTGGGCCAATTGGTCCCCAATCCGACACTGTTTAAGCTTCATGACTGTAAATCTTACGATTTCAGCACAATGTTAAAAAATTGTATATAAAATATTGTGGTAAACTTATCCGACAAAAAAATGTGATGCGTTCGCCCAGTCCGACACCCAAAACCTTTGATATTGACAGGCTGGGTTAAAGCACCGCTTTCATATATGCCGGTATGAAGTTAATTTAATTACTGGACCAGGTGGTATAAAATAGATATAAAAATGTGGCCTTTTGCTTAAATGAAGTTTTTAGTTATAATAAAATATATGGAACATTTTATTAAAAAATATAAACATAACTTTTGCCAAACCCTGCATATTTTAAAGAATAACAAAAGTCTCATGTATGTTCTGAAAACCACAAAACTAACTTAAAAGTTAATACTTTTGTTTATTTGTATAATAAAACATAAAAAGTTAAGAGGGTGTAAATTTATAACTTGGCACAAAGAAAAAAATAATATACTATGCAAAAAAAATTCTTAAAAAAACTTTACACGGAAAACTAAAAAATGGGTGAATGTGAAAATTCAGTTTATTTCAAATTAATAAAAAAATTATCTAAAAAAGTACTTTGTTCATAATTTCACCTTATTTTATATTAAAATCTTTTTTTTACGCCCCTGTTATATGTATTTTGTATATCAGCAAATTACCTGACTTTAATGCACATTTATCGATGTTTTCTTTTAAGAAATCGACTATAAAACTGATAACAGGGAATAGACAACGAAACTATTAAAGTATTAATTTTCATACTTATTGTATTAATCACCTGCAGGAAATAATTTATGTTAAATGATCAATCTTATTGTTTAGTTACGGCTTTTCATAAGATACTACAATTTTTTTACAATTTTTTAGGGGATTTTCCTTTCTATTAAGTAAGTAATTTGTAGTTTACGTTATACAGTGCATTTCTTTAATGTTCCACGCTCCTTTTATTTTTTAAAAACGGATTAATTTAAAAAGTATAAATTTGGGATATGAAATTGATGCATAAATACTATATTTTAGAGTGAATTGACAGATTAAAATGTAAAGATGGCGACTGGGTGCCATCTTGGAAAAAAAAATTAAATAGGGTGTCTTGTAATACATAATTTTAAAGCTACTGACAAATAATTAATAACCCTAGAATATAAAGTCAATAGCTTTACTTAATACAATGTGGCAGTACTTTAAAAATTCCCTTAAAACATGATTTCGATGGCCATATTTTCTAAACTGATAAAGCTAGATGTAACTAATGTGGTATTTTCGGAAAGCTCCTTTAAATATCTTTTTAATGGTAATATATAATACAAGGTGGTTTATTAAAAAATATATACTTTTTTTCTACCCTCTATATTATCACCAGTATCATCATTAAAAACATCTTTTAAGAAGCTTTAAGAAAACACCGCATTGGGTACATCTAACTTTATTCGTTTTGAAAATATAGCTATCCAAATCAGGTGTTTAGGTTATTTTTAAAGTACCGTTATTTTGTATTAGGTAAAGATATTGACTTTAAATTCTAGACTTATAAAGTACTCGTCAAAAGCTTTAAAATAATATGCCACAAAAACGATATAGGCATACTGAAATTTTCATCTGTCAATTTCTCTCTTAAATATAGCATTTATGCATCAATTTTATATCCGAAAATTTTACTTTTTAAAATTGATGCGTTTAAAAAATTAAAGGGGGTGACATAAAATAAATGCACTGTGTGTTAACTGGACAAAAACATTATAACTATTTATCTAAAAATCGTTTATATTTGATAAAAATATCGTAACCATTTTTAAATACAGGATGCCTTTCTTAATACTTGTAGGTAATGGCTTTATTTTTTAAATTAAGAGAAATATTACAAAAATAAAAATATACCGTTTTTAATAAATTAAAGGGGAAATATAAATTACGTATTTTTTAAACCACCATCATCAGCCCCTGACGCTGTACCCCCAGTCACTGAAAAACCTTAAATGGCAACACCCCTTATGTGGCACCTCTCTAGAAAGCTTATAAAAATGTTTTTTGTTAATTGTAAAAATTTGTGGCAAAATCAAATACTTCTAAAAATTTAAGAAAAATCGTATTTAAAAAAAACAGATAATGGTATTAATTATTAGGTTATTAATAAATTAAAATAATTCATTCAGTAGAGCAAACCTACCTCACTAAAAAGTTATATTTTGTTCTAAATTGTTCTGTTGCACAAGTACCCAACAACCAAGACCAGATACTATAAATTTTCCTCAAAGATTTAGAGACAGAACTAACTAAAACTAACTAGAAATAAACCGAACTTTTAGTATAGAGGGTTAGCTCTACAGGAAGTATTATTTAAATTTATTATTAATTTAATAATTGAACAGTTTCTAGAATTTTTAATAAAAAAATATGAGTTTTCTGAAATTTAAGGGTGTATTTGATTTTACCTCAACCTTTTTATAACCAACGAAAAGCATTTTTTAAAGGCTTTCCAAAAAAGTGCCACATAAGTGGTGTTATCATTTAAGATTTAAGTGACTAGAGGACCAGCTTAGGGGATTCGGAAAGATAGTTTGAAAAATGCGTTTTCAATCAAAAATCTGTTCTTAGGGGACGATTTTAGGGAATTTTACGTGCCAATATCTTAAAAACCAATAATTTTTAATAAGGTCAATTTAGGTTTTTTCTAAATGCCTACGAATGTTTTCGTTTCATCCCTTTTTTAGTATTATCGTTGACTTTTTAAACATCCTATATAAAATGTTTTGCGTTTTATTTTATAGTTTATTAAAACGCGGTTATCCTTCTTTAGATAAGCTATTGCAACTATGGGTATATCTTTATATACATATTTCCAATATGTGTGACATCATAAACCCCAATGTAATATTTTATTATGAAATTTCTGGGGTAACTATAAATAGTAAGCTCTAATATTGTTTATGGCACCCTTAAGGAAAATCTGGTTTGGTATATTCCCTATAAGATAGCTCATTATGTGGCTTGTAACTCTTCAATGGGCGTAATTTCTTGTTTTATCTGTAAAGTAGTTTTTATTTAAAATAGCTTGGCTATTAAACAAACATTTGCCCAAAAGGGATTTGGGGCAGAATAATATACCAGAGGATAAATTGTACCCGGTTAAGTCACTGATCTTAATGGATTGCCAATGTTATTTCCTGCGCGAATCAAAAGTTAGTATTAATGGGCAAAAAATGTGATTGTGCGCTTGAATACCACCCCATCCCCGAAGTTTGACGCTGCAGGCGACTAACAGACCTTTCGCATTATCGAAAGAAAAGAATTTACGACGACTTGTCTGGGTTTTCCATTCAAAGTACGGTAGCTAATAAGCGTCACGGTCAGAACGCGGACGGGGCACGGTGTGCCGGTGTTGTATTCCTCCAGGGCGCATGTTCATCCACTGATTTGTTTACTGCGCAAGGTCGTAAACATCCGAAAAATGCTGCTTGGCTCTGCGGATCTAAATGTGGGTAATCTATGGGTTAAGTACCTTACCAAATATGAGCCCCATATACTCAGGCCGATAGTAAAAAATAAAAATATGCCCATTAAAATGTTTAAGCGCGTCAGATCTAAGATAGGGTAATTTAGGGATGTCGTAAAGAAAGCAGAGAGGGCTACAAAGTTAAAAAAATGTCATTTTGACATTCTCGAGCGTGGCTATTATTTTTTTATTTTTGAGAGAATATTTTTAAGGGTAACGAAATTTAAACTCCTTAAAATTATGTTTTAAAACTTTAATAAACGATATAACAGAATGTTTAATGTCAGACCTAAGAGAAATGTAAATATATTTTTATATTTAAAGGCAAGGTTTTATGTAATTTGCGGTTAAGAAAATTATGTATTAATTTACTTAGAGACTTCAACTTAAATCCCGGTAAATGGAGCAATAATTTTAATTAGGATGCACCTACAATTAATGTGCTTTACAATAAGTATTTCAAAGGTTTCGTAAAATTTGTAACAAAATGCTATTTACAACTAAATTCAATTTTTTTTTATGTTCAGTTAAATGGTAATTTTTATTGCTTAACTTCAATTGAAACTCTTAAAATAAAGCAATAACAAGCAATTTTATTTAAAAACTGAAGAATGGGTAAGAAGCAAAAGGGTATAAGTGACAACTTGCCTCAACATGAATTACATAAGTGTAAATTTGGCAGCAAAGAAATCTTAATAATTTTAATCTGTGACGTATTTACTCTATTCATCGCCCGTAAGCTATTAATTTTTATCGCCCCTTATTTTTGATACCGTACTCCACAACCTTATATGTACGTTAAAACAATTTAAAGGGAAAAATTAAAGATTCCTTTAAAAAACATGTTTTCCAATTACTTTTATTACAATAAATGATTTCGTACTATTTTTATTATTTCTTAAGGTAGTACTACCTGTGTATGAATTATTGTTCAGAAAATAATGAAACTTAGCTTACTGGTACTTTATACTAAAAATATTAACCCGTTAAATTTCAAAGGTCTACAGAGAACCGAAAAAAAGTTATAAATATTATAAAATAATTGCTTTTAACATTGATCCTTGTGGAAAATCGCAGATTTTATTTTACTTCACAAAAATTGATGTTCAGATTTCAATGAAAGTTGTACCAATGGAAGAAAAAAATAATTCTGAACATTTTGGCTAGATAAAATCCGATCTTTAGAGCTTGTAAGAGGAGTATTTAATAAATAATTAAGAAAAATATGCTTTGTGACTGACATGTGGCAACGCCGCAGAAAGGTTATGCTGCGCGCCCGAAAAATTTTATCGAATACGACATAAAAAAACTCATGCCAGTTCAATACGTTTTTCAGTTACAAGATCCATTGAGGGTAGAAAATATCCGCAATAATTAGAAAACATATTTTTTCCTGAGTGTTTTTAGGTTACAATTCGACGACAATATTCCGATGTATCAATATTTACGTTAGTTGACAGGTTAGTTGCCAGAAACGTTTTATCTTTATCTTTAAATTTATGTGCTACCGGACCTTGTTTTACAAATTTGTTATAATTTTTTTCAGTGACTGTTTTGCCTTTTCAATTAAATATTTTTGGTGATATGATAAGGGCAGTTTAGATATTTTATTAGTAAATAAACATAAAAATTTAAAACCTATAACTTGTTTAAAGATGCTTGTGCAGTAGATTTTTGGGTATGATTTCTATTGTTTTTACGCAGCGTTGTCAAATATAAATTCCACGTTAGTTAAATTACCCTAAGCACCCATTTTACTCTTGTAGTATTGGTAGAACTACCCTAATAAAAATAAACAGTTTATCTAAATCTATGTATAAAAAGCTTTGAGGGCCAGCTACATTAAAAACCTATAATATGGGCTTTGACAAAGGTGTTAACAAGGGGAAAATTATAAATTAAAAGCATTAATATACGTCATAAATATACGATCGATTGTTATTAAAATATTTTCAGGCAAAAACATAAGTAGTATAATTTACAATTATTGACTTATTTTGGTCTATTGTGTATAAAAATTTATTGACATATTCTTGCACATTGTGTGCGATCATTATTAAAACTAAAAATTTTCAAGACGAAGCTAAGGTTATTTAAGCAATCATAAAAGATTTGCTAGATTATAAATATACATATACAGTGTGTCCAAGGATAGGTGTTACAAGAGGACAAATGGACCACTAGTTTTGGAATTTAAAAACGTCCTTATAAGAAAACTGATCGAATGGTCAAAAATTGATAAACATAAAATTTTCCTCCGATTGGTAACATACAGGGCGAGCTAAACTGAAAATATGCAACATGACCAAAAGTAAAGTAACCTTATTTTTAAAAACAGCACAAAATTTAATTATAATAAAATGTTGTATAAAATTAAATATCTTAAAATTTAAAATTAAAGATTTCTATTAAATATATATATATATATATATATATATATATTTGTCAATTTTGTACATTATTTGGTAACAGTTATTAAAATAGGCATTAAATTTAAAAAACATATTTATTCGGTTAAGCATTTGCAGGTCAAATAGACGAAAATGTTCAGAAAAATCTGAAAAAAAACATACGTATATTTTTTGGATGACTGAGTTCAACGCAGTTATTTTCAACATTTAGGGACATCTGAAGGTCGTATTAAGGCAATTTAAAGGTCAAATCGACAAAAATGGTGGAAAATTTCTGAAAGTTGCATACATATTAATGTGGATCACTGAACTCATAGCCGCTTTTATTCTCACGATTTAAGGCCATTTAAAGGTCAAATCGACAAAACTGGTCTAAAAGAAATGTATACGTAGGTTTTAAGGATGACTTTAATTAAAGCCGCTGTTACTTTTACCATTTGGGGACATTTAAAGGTCGTATTAAGGTCATTTGAAGGTTAAAGTGAAAATTTAAAAAAAATGTATTTGTACTTTTTGACCTAATTTTTCTGTTTAACCTTTAAATAACCCTAATACGCCCTTTAAATGTCCTTAATTGGTTAAAGTAACTGCGGCTTTGATCAAAGCCATTCTTAAAACCTATGTGTACATTTTTTTAGATTTTTCAGACCATTTTTGTCAATTTAACCTTCAAATGACCTTAAAAGATAAAAATAAAAGTGGCCCTGAGTTTAGTGATCCAAAGCAATGTGTATGCAATTTTCAAATATTTTTAAAGATTTTTGTCGATTTGACCGTTAAACGACCTCGCTACGACCTTTAGATGTCCTGAAATGTTAAAAATATCTGCGGCTTTAAACTCAGCCATCCAAAAAACATACTTATGATTTTTTTAGATTTTTCCGACCATTTTTGTCGATTTGACCTTCAAATGCCCTTGAACCTGACGTGATAAAGCTTAACCGACCTCGGATTCGAAATCAGTGACCAAAAAACCTATAAATATATTTGTCAGGTTCTGTGTTGCTTCTTGGATCAAATGTTGACCTATGTAATGTATTATACCAGTTGGAGTAAAATTTTGTATTTATAAGTATTGGACCAAGCAACCAGTTTTCCCAAAATTTTGTTTAAAAATTCAAAATTTTTGGTCCATTTGTCCTCTTGTAATACCTATCCTGAAACACACTGTACGTAGAATATGATTTAATTAAAAAAATGCAATTCTAGAGATAATGTAGACCTTACTTGAAGTTATTAAGTTTAAAGGTTTTATGCTAATCCACTTACTGCATACATCGGTCAGCACAAAAAGTCTTTATACACCACTTACTTTGTACGTATTTTTTGTAATATATTTAACCAAATATTTAAATAAATATTAAAAAAATAAAAACGTTTGTATTTAAAGCCTAATAACATTTTTTATACTTATATTTAGTTGCATAGATAGGTTCTTATTTTACTGCAAAGTTATTTGATGAGATAAGGTTGTGATATTCGCCATATTGGCTAGCCCGGCTGTGAAGTCAAGTCGGGCCATTTTCGGCCATGTTTGATTTTAGGAAAGAAGTGTATTTTGTAAACAAAATGTATTGGATTATATTAATAGGCATAACTTATAATAGCGACGACAGGACGATGAGGTACCTGGCGAAGCAAAATTATTTCCATGGTTCCATAGGTCAAAAATCATTTTAAAAACTTTATATACAGGGTTTCCGCTAATTAATGGTAACACAAAAATAAACCACAGATTCCTTTTTGCCAAAATATTAAGATTTAACCAAACATACTTAATATCCAAAAGTTCATAATAAGGAAGATATAGGGTGTCAAATTGAAAAAAATATATTTTAAATTATTTCGATTATTTTTCCTGTGTTTTAAGTAGAGGGGCGATGGGTACACTACCCTACTTAAAAAATTATCTTACACGTCCCAGTTTTTTGTGCGACTCTGTATGTGCCATCTAATCAAACCTTTTTTGATACAATTTTTCTTTGCTGAAGATGTCCTTATATTAATTTTTACTAAACACTAAAAACTATCTAAATCACTAAAATAAAAACAGTCCGAACCAATAATATATGAAGTCTTTATAAACTAACCAAAAACATTCCCAACTGGAAATTCTTGCAAAATATACAGTCAAAACAAAAAAGCAAATTTCCACAGTTTTTACCAAACAAAGCTGCGACAAGGCACGACTCTGTCATCAGCTGATAATGCTACCAACTTTGAACAGACCTGCCAACCAAAATCGTAATTCTCACATCCTCACGTCCCTGACACAAGCTATCCCCGGTGTCGCCTATGTCTAAACCCCTTCTCATCAATTAACTTTTATTTTACTGAAAAAAATATATAAACAAAGTTAATGGTGCTCGAAATGGTGTACGGAGACTTTTTGTGCTAGCTATATATTTATTTATTAAAATTTAATGGTAATTCTAACCACCAAATATTTTTTTACCCGGGGGGCCATTTTAAACTTTTGCTCGGTGGGTCGCAGGATTTTCAAATAATTTTATCCTAAAAACTGAGACACGACACACCATATTTATACCGGATGCTATTAATGCTAAGAGGAACACTATGGTAAAGATTTTTTTATTTTGGAATTTGCGAAAAACCGTTAATTTTTGTTTGCCCCCTTCCCCTAGAAAATCTAAGTTTAAAAAGCGAATCTCCTATTCGTATTTTTTTTTTTGTAAATTTGATCAAATTTTAAACTTCAGTCTCAAAATTATCTGTATTTCTTAAGAAACTATTGCCACTTGAAATATTTCCACTTTACATTTTTCTTATGCATATTTCCAGATGCCCCTAATTCTCAAAAAAGTCAGATATTTTTGCGAATTTTAGGATTTGTCGATAAGATTGAAACCCAACGAGAAAACTACAAATAAACGTTTCTTCTTGAAACTTAGATTTTTTAAGGGGAGGGGTCAACAAAAAATTAACTCTTTTTCGCAAATTTTATTTTTTTTTTGTTATTAAAGTGTTGCTCTTAGCATTAATGATCTAATATAAATTTGGTATGGGTCCCATGTCTCAGTTCTTAGATTGACTAAATTTAAAAAACCTAGCGACGCCCATGCCGGTATGCCAAATGGTCCCCAGTCCTACACTGACTCAGCCTGCTGGTAAATTTAACACGGATTCTAATATTTCTTAGACTTTATTTTTTATTAAAGAGAATACTTTAAAAACTAAACTTCAAAGAAAACTGAGTTTAAGTCAAATAATTAAGATTTGTTACCTACTTAAACCCTTGGTTCTACCTCCATTAAGTGATTTTTTAAACGTTTATGAAACGATACTACAAAATGTTTTGTGTCAAGTATATAACATGTTCCTTTAAATTTCCTATATTTAGCAAAACAGTATTTAAATGTCCTGTTAAAAAATGATGAAATAATTCACCTATTGAATTAAATTTAAACTCAATAAATCAAGTAATAAAAAGTAATTTTAATTAGAATGCACGCAAAACTCAGGTGTTTTACAATTTTGTGCCTTAAATCGATCGCGCAAACGGTGCGGCCGCCGCCAGACATGCGGCTCTATGTGAACGTTGAATTTGGCCCTCAGTTTCTGTGTGTCGCTATCCCAGCTATATTCGTTCGCACCCTCTATGTGTACAATTGTTCAGCTTCGATGTCAGATATCGACTTAACAATTTTTGCGCTTTGTAGTTTTTTTCTCGAACCGTGGAAGCTTGTTTCATTTTTCTTTGGTTTAAGTTTGATGTGTACGAAAGTTACTCTTTGTCAAATTAGTTTGTTTAATGAAGGCAAAGTAGGCGCCAAATTTATAACTTGTTAAATAACTGGTAAAGTTTTTAATTGACTCTATTTAAAAGATATCTTGTGATAATTGACAACGCATTTTAAAAATGGTAAACGAAATATTACAATGAATACTGTAGCGGGATTTCTTATATTGTTGTTAACTCTGGGACTTTGTTGTTGCTCCTATGCTTTGACTATAAACTTTTCGGGTTTGGATACCAGTGGAGATCCCGCCCCTGGCAGATCACCTGGGCCCCCAAACTACTTTCTAAAGATAATAGAAAGAACTTAGATTTAGAGTTTGATAAAGTTAGGAGTCAAAAAGTTGATGGGTTGTGCGAATTCAAAGGTGGTTTGGACGACGTGAACAATGATCATATAAACTTAAAAGTGGATCACAAACTATTTAAAAGTGATGAGTTGGTATCAGGACTTAAATATCAAGGTAGGCTAAATTTAGGTTTCATTCTATAAAGTAAAATACTTCGATGTTGACGAGCAGTAATTTTCTTTGTTCCTATTGATTATGTAATTAAAAAATAACATTTAACACAGATTTATTTTATTACTTAAAAAGATAAACAAAGTATTTTTTAACTACGGTACTAAATTTAAAGGGGTGATTTCTTATGTCATTTTATGAAAAAAGTTGTTATAAACGATCGATCTTGCTTTATTTTTAAGATACAGGGCACTATATTTTGGAAAAAAACGGTATTTAAATGTAATAGGACGCTAACCATTGGGGTCGCACAGAGAACAATACCCAATATTATTGAGAAAAACAGTACGCAACTGACTTTTATAAAGTTTAATATTTTTTTCCGACTAAGCTACTAAAATTGCAACTTTTGAGTTTTCTGCATTTTCTAGATCTAGATTTACTTAAAAAAAAACAATTTAAGCCACTTTAATTCATTCTAAAAAGTATTCATAAACAAGACAAAATAAAATCCAATAATAAAAATAAACAATTTTGTCCTAGGTAAAAAAAATACGATTTTCAATAAAACACAGGCCAACTTATTTATTTTAAGGCAAATAATTGTTTATTTGTTATTTCTGTTGTTTGTACCATGTTGTGTATGGGTACTTCTTAGAAGAAATTAATTATTATTTGTGTTCTTTTCTTCTTATAAACGAAGCTGGATATAACAAAATTACCAGAGACCAAACAGTTGAATATTGAATTGCTTAATCGGAAAAAATGTAAAATATTCATGAAAAGTCAGTGGCCTACCTGTTTTTAAATTTATAGTGGAGTGCCTCAGGGCTCAGTCCTGGCACCAATCATTGTTTCTTCTTTACATCAACGACCTTCTCTCGTCCACAACTAATTCCATTCATAGTTTCGCCGACGATAGTACCCTTCACTCAAGTTTTTAGGTTCCTAAACCCATTACTAAACCTGATTTGAAAAACTAACGCAGAGCGATGCAGATATCTCTTTCGCAGGATCTTAATGTAATATTGGATTGGGGCGCTAAAAATCTCGTTCATTTTAATGCATCCAAAACACAATCATGTTCCTTGTCGCGAAAAGAGTCATCAAATATTCATCCTCTACTTATGAGCGGCAAAGTTTTACAGAGCAAAGATACCTTTAATCTTGTGGGCGTCACATTTGAAAGTAACCTTAACTGGCATAAACACATTGTATCTATAGCCACGGCAGCTTCAAAAAGCTTGGATTACTCTTTCCAGTCAAAAAGTATTTTTCCCCTTCTAATTTATACACCTTATCCGTGTCCCAAATCCGACCTTCCTTGGAATATTGTTTTCATATCTGGGGCATGGCGGCCTCCACAACCCTAAGCATTCTTGATTCCATTTAAAGAAGAGCCATTCGTCTCATTAATGATCCTTCACTTAC
The DNA here is from genome assembly GCA_014170235.1 of Listronotus bonariensis. Classification (NCBI taxonomy): domain Eukaryota; kingdom Metazoa; phylum Arthropoda; class Insecta; order Coleoptera; family Curculionidae; genus Listronotus; species Listronotus bonariensis. The sequence continues at coordinate 78,440 of JACEGR010004297.1, forward strand.
AGAAAGGCGTTCCTCTCTTGCCCATCCTCGGGCTGTGGGGGATTTATCGCTTTTTTATAGGTACTTTCATGGCTTCTGCTCTGATAGAATTTTCCGGTATAGTTCCTCCACTTACGGTTCCCAACAGAGAAACTCGTGGTTCCGCGCGTATGCATCCCTATACGGTCCAACTGAACAGGCCCCGAACTTCCCACTTTGTTCGTTCTTTTATCCCTAGAGTTTCTAGAATGTGGAACCTGCTGCCCGTGGAGGTCTTTCCTTCCCCCCAAATCTTCAAGTGTTTAAGTCCCGTGGAACAAACTCCCTCTTACCTTGCTTAAGACACCCACGGTACGTTAGTATTTAGACTTTAAGCCTTCGAGGATTGTCCAAAGATAAAAAAAAGTGATTACTACTGGGACGCTATTGGCCCAATAATTCTACTCTAACCTTTATAAGTGCCCTATTACATTAAATAGGTGAACACAATTTTATCTAAGTCGTTGAAGTAGTAGTTGAAGGCTTTGTAAGATATTTAAAAAGTACCGATTTTTTTTTTATAAGTTTCTGTATCTCAGTAAGAACGAAAGTTCGGGCATATGTTTATATATTTTTTTAAATACATAAGAAATCGCCTCTTAAGTTTCGTACTGTAGTTAGAAAACACCCTGTATATTTTAAAAAAGATTGTTTTATTGTTTTATTATTTCAGGTTATAATATAGTAATTAAAAACTAATAGGCATTTTCTAGTTTTTTAACCTAATCTAAAACAATGTAACGGTAAAACTGAACGTATACATATATATATATATATATATATATATATATATATATATATATATATATATTTATATATATATATATATATATATATATATTTTTATATATATATATATATATATATATATATATATATATATATATATATATATATATATATATATAAATATATATTTTTTTTGTTTAATATCTTTGTTTGTTTGTCCCAACTTTACTTATACACAAAATGTCTTTCACTATACAAAAATACAAAAAAAAATAACTTACAAAAAAATGTCTGTTAACACACTTATTTTTTTATAAGGCTGCCCCACCTACAAGGTATCTTAGGAACACTATTTTTATTATCAAGTTAAATTTACATTATTTATATTGTAATAAATTTAAATTATTTAATAAATTCTAGATTAAAAATGTATAATACACTATACGTCAATATATTGCTGCTTTTAAAGATGTTAACCGCACGTTCTTAATAACGACAAAACGTATAAAAAGAAACATAATATTTTGGGTCCTGTTATGTGTAAATAATTTTGTCACTGTCAGAGTAAAAATTATATGATATTGTTTATGCCAGGAGTTTAAAAACATTTAATGTTTCGTTACATTACGACGTCTTATCGATATTAGGTCAGGTCGTGGATTATTGTAACATATACTCAACAAATTCAAAAATTTTGAGGTTTTAGTTTAAAAGTAAGAAAAAAATATCAAACTGCTTTTTAATATTTATTAGACTTCTAGGTCTATTTTTACAATTGCAAGTTTAGTTTAGGTTCAGTTTAACTCAACTGGTACATGAACTTGTAAATTTGAAATATATTGTTGTTAAGTGAATGCCAAAAGTGATGGAAATATATTTTAAACGGATAGGTTTATGTATCAGTTGAGTTCAACTAAACCTTAACTAAGTCCGTAATTATAAAACTGTGCATAAATGTCTAAATAAAAAATATTTATAACTTTCATTTAATACCACACTCACGGGTAATAGAGGTTTACCTGCTTCTTTTCCATTTAAAAATACTTCCCAAACTTTAAAATCGTCTTGTTTGTATATGAAGGTTATTTAATAATAACGGTTTATAATTACTAAAACCTAACAATAATAAAAATACCTAGATATTATATTAAAAATCATAAAACGGCACTCACCGTTCAAAATTGTTTCAAGCGGGTTATGCTCAAACTTTGTTTACAGTGTTTGCGGTTAGACCAATGATCTAAAAATTAAAAGGATTGCTAATAGAAAATGATCCCCATATATTTTCAATAGACCTGCGCAAGAATTTTTTACCCCACACTGGGAGAATTGCTGTACACCTTTGCACATGCGCAGTTGTTATAAAGGTTAGCATTTTTTATTTAAAACCCAATATAGTGTTGGCAACATTGACAAAATTTGCAGTATTTTAATAAATATAGTGGTTGCAACACTGAAAACGTTTACCTATGCGGTGACAGGGTCACACTCATCCTAATTTAATTTATAATTTGGGATTTCCCGATCGTAAAATCCAGGTAAGGTATTTGGTGTTTTATTTGTGCGTTGTGAGTAATTCTTGGTGTTTTTAAACTTTTATTTAATTTAAGTTTTGCATAACCAAAATTTTTTGCCTAGAAAATGGGTTAGTTAATCATAGTTTATCTCCAGCTAATAAATTTTCTTATAAAACTGGCTTTGGTGCTCCTAATGCCGTTTTACACATTACAGTTACAAAATTTTCCGCAAGGTTTTTACGGCAAGAGCTTGTTATCGCTCCGCCGCGCCCCGTCTGTGCTGGAAATGTGGATACCGTATCACGCCGATCTACGACTCCGTTGGAGTCCAGCAAGGACCATTGAGAAAGGGGACCTTTGGAACAGCTTGGAATAGCATCGCCGCGCCGTAGACCTGGAGTTTTACGTCGGATTCCGTATTGGATTTTTATTTTGATTTGGATATCAAGACTTGCTATGAAAGGAAGCTTGGAGTCTTGGGCTTGTTTAAAGAAAACATTGGAGTTTTATTTATTTCTTTTTGCAGAAAAGACATTATCTTATAAGATAATTTCTTTTGGGGAATCGTAAGCCCAGTTGACTTTGCCGTAGGTAAATACCGACCGGGCTAAGATGCCTAAGGAAGCTAGTAGAAGGGAACCAGTACGAATCTGGGAACTTGGGATAAAACGGAAAGAAGTTGCCCATGGGCAAGGCAGGCCGCCGCCGACCCCGAAACGAGTTGGAATCTATCTAGGACGGTAAAGTAAACGAATACAGGACCGACGGGACGGCTGCGAAAGCCTGCTTCGGTAAGAATTTGAGAAATTAGGGATAAACAAAAAGAAGTAATCTGTGGGCGAGGCAAACCGCCGCAGACCCCGCAGACCACGTGGAAAATGCGTAGGGAGACAAAAGGAAGAGATTCTTAAAGGATTAAACCTCTGCCAAGGTCTGCTTCCCAAAATAACGTTAGGAAACGGAAATACCGGGATAACAGGAAAAGCCGGGCTTAGAAGAGCCTGAAACTAAAGGGAATTGGTTTAGGAGGACCCATCCCGGCTTACCTAAAAAATCTTCGCCTGCCAACTTCTGCTTCGGGAGATATAGGGAAAAACGGGATAATCCAGAATAAAGACAACGGGTCTAGTGGGGATCGGTAAAATAATACTCACCTTAGGGATTTCTAAAGAAAAAACACCAAGTGGTTTCCTGCAAAACTAGAAAAATAGAAAAAAAAAGAAACTTTGGATAAAATTGCGACTGCGCCAGAAAAGATTAATCATTAAAATTAAGAAAAATCTTTTGCCGGCATTTTAACCGCCAGGAAACAATATTAGGAAGTAATTAGACAAGCGTCTAGCGCTGCTTTATTGGAACTACTGCCAAAAAATATTTTAAAGTTTGTAAAAAAAGTGTTGCAACACCATGGTCTAATATCCGAATGAAAAAAAAAGAATATTTAGGTTTTATTATTTATTTTTTTAGGTTTTTAAAATTGTCCCATTTTAAAACTAGTTAACTGCACGTGCACTAAACAAAACAATAATTTTAATAGTTTAAAAATAGTATTCCACTATAAAATATTAAATTACAAAAAAATTACTTTAAAACAAAAAAATCTACTTTTTATTTATGATTCTTTTATTTCCAAAATATAAAACAGTTATTAATCCTTAAACTGAAATTGAGATTTATGTGCTAATTAGGAAAATAAAATTAACGGGTAAATACGTTCAAAATTAATAAAACGTAGAGGGTGTTTCCCAACTGCAGTACAAAATTTCAAAAGATTAAGTTTAATGTGGTTCCTAAAATCACAGTCTGAAGTTACTTTATGCTAAAGTTTAGAAAAAATGTTTCTCTTTAACTTAAATATTCTTATAAAAATTTGGTTAGAATTTGCTTCTGTTTGAAATATTAAGGCACTTGTTTAGCTTTAACTAGATTCAAATTATTGGTTTTAGCGCCCTAGTGTGCCCCACAGCCAAAAATATTAAGAACAAATTCTTATATAATTGTAAAACACGTACGTTTCTTTTCTTATGTATTTTATTTGTATTGCAGTAATTTTCGGTAGCGGGTTAAATTCAGTAAGTTTTTACTATTTCTAAATTTTATAAAATTGAAATCTCTGTTAAAAAAATTATTTGGTATTCGGTATTGAGAGGCTTTAAGGTGTGCCTAATTAAACAGTAATATCAGCAATTTTGCCAGATTTTGATGAAAGTGCCGCGTTATTATATCTCAGCAACTGGTAAAGAATAAATTTTAAAAATTTGGAAAATTATTACAGAAGCTAATTTTATCACATTTAAAACAAATAGGTCATTTTATTTAAAATAACGAAAACATTGCAAAACTAAAAATAATGCAACAATGTCGATATAACTGTTCAAGTATACTTGCTCAGAAAAATTAAATAAAATTTTATTTGGGCCTCTTAATATAAGTAATTAATCCATTTTTGGTGATAATATGTTAATTAGTTAAACAACAGGTTAAATTAATTTTATAGACTGTAATATACAACAATTAAAAAAGTTACAAGTATATTTAACAGTGGTGCTAATTGACTCACCAAAATGGCCATCACCAGCCGCTGCTGGCAACTGGTAAAAAATAAATAAATGTTGAACCTATTAAATTTGCCATGCCCAGACTGCAATCAAAATAAATGGAGTATTCTATTTTAAAAAGTGAAAAAATATATTTAGCACAAAACTGAAAAAGCTGGCAACGGTGCTGATATCACTGGTAAATTTTCCATGCTCATCACCTTCTTGACACCACCAGATTTTGTAAATGCGGCTTAGGCGGTTAAAAAGATATTCGAGAACTTTTTATTTAATTGTTATATTTTTGAACCGCAAAATACTAGGAATTAGATAAGTTTACACTTAAGAACGGACAAAGATAGTACTGCTCGAAACGTTGTGTGAATAAATGAAATAAACACCATGAAAGTCCGAGACTCTTCTTATTAGGTTTTAAAAGGTGAAAATAAAATACTGGGTGCCAAACAAGCATTAAATTAAGAACTTGTTGCCAAAAAAATATTGTAAAAATGGGGTAAATTTGCTTTTTAAGTTTGATGATGAAAACGTTACGTGTCTGACTAAAAAGTCTTTTAGATTTGTGATCAGAGCCCAATGAAACTCGCATATACCAAATTTCATTAAAATCGGCGATGAGTCCGGTTTGTAAATATTTACCAAGTCGGTAATACCTATGCGCTAAACTACTAAATCAATTTAAATAATCAAACAACAGAATTTTATACATAATACCCAAATGACAAATTAAAAAAAAATTACATTACATTAACTACATTGATTGTTCCAACAACCAGCATTGGTTTAAATCTGAGCATACAGTATCTACTAGAAGCAGCTCTACCGCAGCAACAATATACGTTAGAGAGAAAAAAATAGGTTTACTTGTTTTCTTTTTCACTATTTTAAGTTAGTGTACCTATAAAATTACAGCGAAAGTGCACCCTTTTGAATAAAAAAATAACTTTTAAAATCGGTCTTAAATTAACGAAGTAATCGTTGTACATGCATTAAAAAAAAACAAAATCGGGTGTTAAACATGTAAAAACATTTACCCACAAAATGTCAGCATACAGATCAATGATACATCGCGCATTTTCCATTCCACTTTCCAAAGAAAATTTAGAAAAAGAATTAAACACTATAAAAAACATCGCTCAAAACAATGGTTATCCACCACCCTTAATAAATTCTATAATTAATAAGAAACGTAAACAATTCACCCTCAACCAAATTTACCCAAAAATACCTGAAAAACAAAACCAACCATTTAAAACCCTAACTTATTTTGGCCAAATATCACAAAAATTTCGAACACCCTGTCTAAACAAAACCAGAAAATAGCACATAAACCATCAAATCGATTATCAAACATGATATTTAATGTGAAAGATAAACAAAATAAATTTAAAAAATCAGGAGTTTATAAGCTTACTTGTGAAGAGTGTAATAGCTGTTACATTGGACAAACGGGAAGAAATTTCGAAACTAGGTTTAAAGAACATAACTCATGTTATAGGTTAGGAAAACAACATCAAATTTCGCAAACCATTTTCTGGAAACCGGACACAAATTTCCAGAAATCAATACCCTAAAAATATTACATGTAGAACAAAAAGGGCGAAAACTAGATATATTAGAAAATATTGAAATCTATAAACATAAAAAACAGAATGTACATCTGCTTAACACACAGATTGACCTAGGAAATCTACCCCTTGTAAAACTTTTATAAAATTAAGCAATAAAATCTTTAAATTTTACAACTGTACCATATTGATTTTAAAACTTTTTAAAAAATATGTTTTTATTAGGTATTACTGTTTATATATAAGTAACATAATTTTAGTTTGTCAGTACGTTTAAAAATGTAGTTGTACTACGAAACAGCTGTCACGGCTAAATTTCCAATTAAAGTGACTATGAACAAAGTATATATTTTGTTTTATTTTATTAATAAAAAATAATATTTTTTAATAAAAAGTGTTTTAAGTAATTTTAGCCACAATCACTAAAAAACATCAAACGCATTAAAATATTCAGTATGATTTTAAAATCATTACAAAACATAAATAAGTAATTCTATAGGCTGAATTAACGGGACAGCTTTATATACAGGGTGTTCGAAAGAATAAGGTCATAAATAAAAAGGGTTATAAAGTGAGCCAAAATAATGTTATTACTCCATAAAAAAGTATTTTCGCGCACAGTAGGAATTAAAAAATTATTCTTATAATTACTTTATTTATAACGTTTCAACCGATGCAGTATCAATAATATTTGGGCAACTAAATTATATTATACTAATACTTCTTTTTATGGATAAACAGCTGTTTAGTAAGTTGGGAAAATAAACAGTATTTTTTTTCCATTTTTGTCTGCATTTTTAACAGAGGTGATTTTGCTTTTTGCATATGGTTTCTATATTTTTTCCAACAGAATACCGATATATTGTACCATTCTTTTTAAAATTTAATTAATTAAATTATAAAAACATACATATATACGTAGTAACCATTTTATATACATATAATAAAAATGCCATTTACTTAATAAAAGTACTAAAAAAGGTAAAAATAATAAAACATTCGTTTACGAGTATTATAAAGTTTTAAGGGCTCATAACACTGTTTTTATAATTTAATCATATATTTTTAATTTTCTTAAATAAATGGATTTCTTTATTATATTATGAAGTAAAAGTCTTTTAAAATGAGATTTAATAAAAGACGGTAAAATATGTAAATTTCAATATGGTATACTAGACTACAAGCCAGAGCAAATTTTCAGGGGGTGATTTTATACACAACGAATCACATATGATCTTGAAGTACTGTTCGAGAAACAAAGTTTAGGCACTATGCCGTCAAATTTCCGCAGTACAGGTGAGTGCACAGGTGAGTAGAAGTGTAGAAAAAAAAGGGGTACTTTTCGATTATTTTATACATGACGGCACTATTCTCGTTAAAGAGGCAATGGAAAAAGAAAGCTCTTAAACTCTGTGCCGTCAAAAAATAGCGGTACCTACAGTCAGAAAAAATTTTGAAATCGGCAAATTTACCCGCCCTCCCCAGTTATTCGAATACCTGACGGCGATGATTCAGTTACCTTTGCATTTCCTTTAAAAAGTATAATTCATATATGCCATCAGAAAAGGGTGGTACATGCGGTCAGAAATCGCAAATCAAAATCGGATTTTTACCCCTCGGGGGAGTGGTCATTTTATACAACCTAAAATTTAGCTGTTTTAATACTATATAATTCCAAGATAACATATTTTATTATGCCGTCAATTTTACATGGTACAATACGCTGGAAAATGCGTTTTTCACGTCAAAAAATACCATTCAGGCTATCCTATGGTTCTAAATGTGGATATAATTATAAAGGTAATTTTATTTTCAATAGAATTCATTCGATTTGAAATAGGAATGTGTAAAGTTACATTATTTAATAATACCATTCATACTTTGAAAAATTCGCGTAAAAACTCTATACAACTATCCTGTTTGCTGCCACTTTTGGAGCACCACTCAGGGTTGCCACAATGATTTTTATAAAAGTACTAGATTACAGAAAAAAAAAGTACTAGAATGTACTAGATTTGACAAATAAGCTAAAGCTAAAAAATAGTTTAAACGGGGGGGGTGTAAGTTAAATAAAAGTCAAAATAAAACATAAAAATTATAATAACAACTCATTAAAAGTCACGTCAAGCAACTCATCATTCGAATCATCTGACCATATTAATGATGAATTTAACAATTCTTTGTCAGGTTCCAAATAAATTCATTATTTTCTCCCAAAATTCTTTAAATTCTAAGTTTCGCAAATCCCCTTTCTCTTCAATATCCGCCAATTGAACCCATTCAATAATAATATTTTCATATTCTGACTCTAAAATTGGAAATAAAGGATAGACTTATGCGACATCTCTATTTACCCATTTGTTGTCTTATCGATCGACGAGTTGCACGCAGTATATTCTTATAATATGTGTGTCCCAGAATGTGTTACAAGAGGACAAATGGACAAAAAATTTTGGAATTTTTAAACGTCCTTTAGGGAAAACTGGTCGCATGATCCAAAACTAATAAATACAAAATTTTACTCCGATTGATAATATACAGGGCGAGTTTAAACTAAAAAAATGACCAAGAGTAAAGTACCTTTATTTTTAAAAATAGGACAAAATTGTATGAGTAAATGTTGTAAAGAATTATATTTGATGTCAAAATTTAAAGTTAAGCAATTAACGTCAAAAAATTATTTTTGTTAATTTTTTACTTTATGCATTACCAGTTTTTTAAATACTTGGTTTAAGGCAGCGAATTTTTAAAAAATAATTAAATTTAATATATATTTTCTTTTAAATCTTGCTCCCTCTTGCTAAACTGAGGCCATTCAAAATTTTAAAAAATCCTCGATATATCAACAAGCTTTTAGTACGATGGGGTGACCTTCAGTTATTTGTAATATGCAGGCGATGCAGGATGCTTTCAACGTAATCGAAGATTTTGTGTGCGTTTTATACAATGTACTAGCAGTCAAAACAGTAAATGAAGCAAGATCTGTCATTTTCAATAGAGTCTATAAACCTAAATTCGAAAATGAAAATTCAGGAAAACAACGGCCAAGTTGGAAGCAACCTCTTTTCCTCCTTGTTTTTCTGAATTACAGCAGCAATTTCGAAGATCGATATACATATCGCAAATTTTGTGTAATTCACATTTAAAAATCCCACCTCAATCAGCCCAATCAACTATGGATGGCTATTAAATGAAAATAAATATGTTTTTAACTGGTTCGATGGCGATGAAGTCCCAGCGTGCAGGACATTATTGTACAGGATGAGAGAACTGAGACAGAAGATGATATTACAGGTATAAAACAGATATCTTGTGAAATTAATTGATTAATTTATATAATTTTTTTCCAATGTATTGTATTCATATTTTAGATGTCGAGGAAGATGCAAGTAATTCGAAAATAGACAGCGAGAGTTCTGATGAAGAATGATTAGCACATGATTTATACATTGTTATTCAAATCTTTAAACAATTATTTTATAAAAATTGATATATTCTTATATTATATATAAATATTACAAAATTTAAATATACACTCATTTTTTTAAAAATAAAATCACACATCTGTGCTTGAAAGTTGAATGAATATTCGAAGATTGTCGTTTGAAATTTTCAAATTTTTAAATTCTCACATTACGTAAAGTTCCCGTTTAATGTTGACGGCACCAAAATTATCAATTACTATTCAATGAGAGCAATATTTTATTATTAATGCCGTCTTGTAATTTTTGACCAAAATCATGACCAAAATGGTAGGTTAAGTAAGCCAAAAAAGGCATGAGATTTAACGTGAAATGCATACAATATAACAAGGGAAAATTGACGGCATCGATTTTTCTATGTTTTTTGATGTTTAAAAAGTGCTATCCACAATAATATTACAAAAGTAAGCTCTTATACATGTGTATTAGTTATTCAAAAATTTCAAAATTTTCAAAATTTCTCATTTTTATTTTTATTTTACATTTTCATTGCGTACCATGAATTGTTGACGGCATCATTATAAAATCTTAATACTTCACTTCTACTTTATAAAAACTATATGCCGTCCTGAAATAAATGACCTCATACGAAAAATTCATTTTTACTAAAAAATTTTAGTAATTTTTTATTATTTTTGCATGAACCATCATATTTTGACGGCACACTGTTTATAATGCTTAATAAATGTTAACAATAAGTTTGAAATCGGTGCCGTCAAAGTCTAAGTGACCACCCCCGAGGGGTAAAATCCGATTTTGATTTGCGATTTCTGACCGCATGTACCACCCTTTTCTGACGGCATATATGAATTATACTTTTTAAAGGAAATGCAAAGGTAACTGAATCATCGCCGTCAAGTATTCGAATAACTGGGGAGGGGGGTAAATTTGCCGATTTCAAAAATTTTTCTGACTGTAGGTACCGCTATTTTTTGACGGCACAGAGTTTAAGAGCTTTCTTTTTTCATTGCCTCTTTAACGAGAATAGTGCCGTCATGTATAAAGTAATCGAAAAGTACCCCCTTTTTTCTACACTTCAACTCACCTGTGCACTCACCTGTACCGCGGAAATTGGACGGCATAGTGCCTAAACTTTGTTTCTCGAACAGTACTTCAAGATCATATGTGATTCGTTGTGTATAAAATCACCCCCTGAAAATTTGCTCTGGCTTGTAGTCT
>JACEGR010004298.1:0-89483 GCA_014170235.1 Listronotus bonariensis
CTTTCGCTTTCCTAGTGCACTATGACATTTGTTTGTCATATTTGCTTAATGTTGTTGCCATTTTATTAAATATATTTTTTATTATATATAATTACAAGAAAGAAAGAAACGCAACAACTTAATTATGAAATAAACCGCATCAAGTCAGCCGGTGAGGCAAATAACCTTGGCAGCGGTACTAATAACCTATAAAATTATTTGTTTTACGTCAATCGGTCGTCTACCAATGATACATTAATCACGCAATTTACAACGTGCCATATAAGGTAAATACGGCGTATTTACATTTACAACACAAAACCTCTCTAAGACTACAGTAAAAAGCACAGGAACCTGTAATTTAATTGGTTTTAACTACCCAAGACGGTAATACAAAACTGTTTTATTTGGAGGAGTCATGGTTGGTTCTGGTCAGTTAAATATATATTTTTTAAAATCCTAAATAAAAGCGAATTAAAAATTAGATTTAACTAACCAGAACTTACCATGACCTCCAATGTGACGGTTTTGCATAACTGTCTATAGCGCTTTAAACCAATCAAATTAAACGTGCTTGTGCTTTTACTGTAGTCTGTCTAAAACCCGTGAAATTCGACGGGGTTCAATCTAGTTTAAGTTAATAAAAGGGTATATTTGAAAATAGCTTATATATATATATATATATATATATATATATATACATATATATATATATATATATATATATATATATATATATATATATATATATATATATATATATAATTATTTATTTATTCTGGTATAGTTTTTTGTTAATAATTAAAACTACTTCATTACATAGCTAACATCTGACGTTCAGCGTAGTGAGCTTTTCAAAAATATATATTGCGTTCAGGCAACACCTACAAACAATTACAAAATTACTATTTTTATGACAAATTAAAATAATACATAACAACACATTTAAAAAAACTTTACATAACACTAATTTTACAGAAACGCACCTCGAAAAAGATTGTTGCGTTTCTGTAAAATTAGGTTATGTAAAGTTTTTTTTTAATGTATTGTTATGTATTATTTTAATTTGTTATAAAAAAATAGTAATTTTTGTAATTGTTTGTAGGTTGTTGCCTGAACGCAATATCTATTTTTGAAAAGCTCACTACGCTGGGCGAAACGTCAGATGTTAGCTATGTAATGAAGTAGTTTTTATTATTAACAAAAAACCTATACCCAAGAAAAATAAATAAATAATTATTGGTGTATGGTTTAAGAAAGATAAATAATTTATATATATATATATATATATATATATATATATATATATATATATATATATATATATATATATATATATATGGCTCTTTGCAAAAATCGCATTTTGATAACTTTAATTGTCCAAAAGTTATTCTAAATTAAAAGAGGTCAAAACATGGACGGCTTTCCTCTATTACAAAAACCATTTCTAAAAATTAAATTTATAAAGTTAGTAGAGAACACTGACTATATAAAAATCTCTATAGCATTTCATACACCAACATTTCCAAATATATTTTTTCGTTTTGGGTAAAATGCGCTCCCGTTTTTAGTGAAAGAGTGCACACTAAAAGTCGTCGCTATTACCAAAATGACTCCCTTTTACCCAAAAGAAATTTTAATCACGATTTGGGAGGTCCTCGAAATTCGCGCCCGCTCCACTCATTAAGTTCTATAGGTGCGGATTCATTAAAACTACAAAAAATAAAAAATTGGATGAAATGCATCGTAGTTTTCTACGTTTTTCTTTTAATTTTAAAAGCTTAAATTTTAGAAAAGTGTTAAAGGTAGAAAATGTTTAAAAACGGAAAACTTGAAAAACCTTTTGTTGGCAAGCAATAAATAATTATTAAATAAAAACAAACGTAATATGTAATATACTTTTACTAGTTTAAGGTAGTTTAACCGATACCACAAGAGTCAAATGAATGCTTAAGGTAATTTGAGTACCGTGGTATTTATATTTGACAAACGCTGCGTACGCAAAATCTACTGCACAAGCATCTTGGAAAAAGTTATAGGTTTTAAATTGTTATGTTTATTTACTAATAAAATCTCTAAACCACCCTTATCATATCATTAAAAAATATATTTTATTGAAAAGGCAGAACAGTCACTGAAAAAATTATAGCTTAGTGACTTATTGTTCAAAAATGGCCCGATACTTCGGTTTTGAGTAGAAGCAAATGCTTTATACAGTGAATAAAGTATATCAACATTAGTAGATTTTTGAACAGACCCACCTCAAAAGTCCTGCTGGCACCCCCACCCCCTCAAAGTTGGTTAAGGGATTGATATAGTTTTTTCTAATATCTTCTAAACGGTAAATGATAAAAAACTGATTTTAGTGTTGTTAGATAGAGCACAAAATTCTGCAAAATAGTAATAATAAAAATTTTATTTTTGTTGATTTAATAAAAATCTACAACAAAAAAAATGTTGGAGGGAGCATCCACACGGCACTTTTTACGATATATCTTCCAAACCATCCACCAAATAAAAAAATATAAGATACAAAAAATAAAGGCCAAAGTTTTCCCTATCGAATGGTGTATAACATTATACTATTTATTATCTTTTAAAAGAAATCTACCAGTGGCGTACAAAAGTAGCACTACACCAGTATAGTACATAAAAATAGAAATTTTTAATGTTATACTTTTAATTTTTTTAATAATATTTTTACTTTAGTTTTATTAATTTATAATTATTTCTAATTCTGCATACTAGTAATAATAAATATTACACGGAAAAAAAATCTGGTAAATATTCATGCAATTGTAACCTACACAGTTACAATCTGTAGCACTATAGGCGCCAGGTACACGTAGCAGTAAAACTCGCTCCGTTTTTGTAGCAAATAATGTGCAGTATTTAATATTAAAGTTTATTACTTTTTAATACTTGTAGCAGAACTTACTTACAACATTTTCAATACTACTATAATGTAGTCAAGATTCATATTTGGTTACTGTTGTTAGCTACTATCATTCACTTACAACACTTTAGGACTCGTTGGTTTTCATAACAGAAAATGAATGACAAAAATTATACTTAGAACATCAATAATAAACATATTTAACACAATTTTTGTGCTTCACTCTTATAGCACACAACGCCTTTCGATTTATTTCCGTGTACATTATTGTCTTTTTGGTAAGACTCTACAACAAAAAAAAATGGAGGGGTGTATTCATTTTATTATTGTTATTATATATCTTCCAAACCGTGCACTTAACGAAAAAATTACATGACATAAAAAACAAGGGCAAGAACTTTTTCATTCACTAACCGGTCGCGATACCACATCCTTTTATGGAAAAGGAAAAAAAGTGTTAGGAAGCTTGGGAATCTTTTCCGGAAGTTACAGCTAGGTACTTTCATTGATTTAATGCAGCATTCAAAAAAACCTTCATCTCAGCACTTAAGTGTGATTTCAAAATTTGTTATAACCATTTACGATAAACATTCTGATAGTAACAACATTGATATTTGTCGAATGCAACTTTTTGCCCAAAAACCGAACGATTGAGAATTTACCCCGAACAATGAATGCTTAGCACTTCACATTAATAGATGCATCAAGCAGGATTTGTAACCTTTTGGCGATGTCAGTCACATAGCATATTTTTCTTACGTCGACAAAAAAGGTGTTAATGAAGTGTTTTAATTAAAATGGAAAAACTGCTTTGACAAGTGCTTCACATGCAAAAGTGTATAGATCTTAAAGGAGAATATTTTGAAAAACAATAAAACCCATTTCATTGACAAGTTGATGTTTTTTTATTATGCTCAAAATATAAGTGACCCTCTTAAGGTTGGGCCACACATAATCACAACGAACTCGTGGCCGTGCGTTTTCCTGGTGAAATGTAGGTACATGCGGTGCAAAAAGCTTTGTATTTAATCAAACTTCAGTAATATGAGTCAATTATACCACGCTCTAAATTAAACCTAGTCGATAAATAAAGCTTTAGAAATAAGGTAACACATTTTTAAAGTTAGGCCATACATAACCACACCGAGGCCTGCCCCGTTCCACAACCGTGTCTCGGTTTTGAAATGTACCGTTGTAATCAAATGTTGTAGGCTTAATATCACCGCTCCGTGCCCGATCACTTACCCCGCACCGCATTTTAACAAGTAAACAAACATCACCGACCAACGGTTGTTCGTCAAGCCGTGTCGGCTGCAACGCATTTTTAATTAGTCAGTTTGCATCGAACTTGTAATGTTTATGATTTATTTAATTTCTTAAAATATATATAAAAAAACTTACAATGTATTTATAGCTTTTATTTACATATTATTCACAAGATGTAACAATAAAATTAATTTTATGTTTTTTAATACTTATTAAATCACTTTTTCTCGTATTGTTTGTTTACAACAACTAATCTTTAACCACAAACTTTTAATTTTTATACGTAATGAACTGAAATAAAAGGTGAAGCCCGGTAAAGTTAAAGCTTGGTTCGGAAAACATCGGCGCTATCCCATCCACGTAAGTTTTCATTGGCTGGGCATGTTTCAGACCGTTCGAGACACGGTCATGCTACGGTACGGGTCTTGTGGGACATCAGTGTGGTGATATGTTGCCAGACTTTTACTTATACTACTCTTAAATTTGGGATAAAAAGGAACAGAGATAAGTAAATAAATCTGTTTTATTTAAACAAAGATATATACATATATAAAACAATAGACTTAGCTTGACAAAAATGATTTTTTTATTTTCAAAGGCACAAAAAGTTCTTTTGAATTTTTCCGAATTAATTTGCCCCACTTTCCTCTATTACCGTGAATCCGGACTCGGTGCTGTTATGTGTATATTAATGCCATGTAGCTCTACCACTTCCGGTATAATTGAAAGTGGTAGAGCTGTTAAAATATTTTAGTTTTGTATGTCCTCCAATGATTTTATAATGTAAACAAATTTTCAAAATCGATCGCAGCAGTTCCCGGTGTAACATCCTGTATGGGAATACTCAAAAATTTTAAGATTTTTTTTTTTGGTAATTTTAACCTTGACCTTAACCTTTTAGGAAATTCAATGACCATACTTTTGTTTATTTATATGTTTGATATAAAACAGTTTTTCCACGGTAAACAGATGGGTAAAGGTCCTGCTAATTCGAATCTTGCACTATAAAACAGTTCGTCCGTTTCAGATTCAAGTATTTTCGTTGTACATTACGAACGTCTTACGCATACAAAAACACCCATTTCAAGAACAAAGACGCACGAAGGAAATTCCGAGAGAATTTTCCACGCCATTTTACCACACAAAGATGCCCATAAACAAGCCGAAAAGGCCCTTAAAAAGCCCTCTTTGCAACCGCTATTTTGCATAGTTAAATTTCCTAAATAGCCAAACTTGCCGCGCGCGTCTGGAAAAGATTTACTTTTATTGCGGCGCTATACTGCACTTCAGAATGGAATAGAATAGTAGTGTGGCTAGCTGAGACGAAATTGTTTTTGAAGGGACAGTGGCGTATCTAAAAAACCGATTGAGTAACAAAAACAAAATCGAAAATGTTTCAAAAAACGTTTTTTTTTCCTAATTTAACCCTACAGTAGTCGCGTTTGGTCTTACAGACCGACGATAACTTAAAATGTTAATAAAATCTTTAAATATGCCACTGTATTCGCGCCGCTTTATGAATGCCTTGCTCTTCGTAACTTTTTTGATTACAATTCATGCCACCGTCACTCAGAGTAAAATTGTCCGAGTAATAAGTGACAGCGGTCTCACGGACCGACGCGACCATTTATGCACGTTTCACTAGCTAAAAGCTAAAAAGGTATTTTTCTTTATGTACTTATTTTTTTTTAGTATCTAGGTTGTTTTAATTACTTTTGAAAGTAAGTCAATTTTTAAATTTCTATAGATATGAACAACAGTGCCTTTGGTATTTGTTAGAAACAGTCACCACAAATAAAGCATATGGCATAAATTATTTAATTTTTCTTACTTTTTCTCCTATCCAGGTTAGATTAGATTAGATTAGATTAGGAGGTGGATTGCATATCCTCTAACACTGCAACCTGCTCAGGTTTATTGTGTGTCCTCCGTCCATAGGTTAGAGCACGCTATCCAAGCCGGTCTATTTAATCAGACTCCACAAGCTTGAAACTGGCCCCTTGGTATATCTTGCCGCTTTAGGTTTTTCTTCACCCAGCCTTGCAAACCGCAGACGACAAAGGGCTTCGCAGTAGCACCATACGTGTTCTGTGGTTTCTTCCTCCTCCTGGCAGAACCTATATAGGTTTTCTTCTGCCAGGCCCATAGTTTCCAGGTGTTTATTCAGTCTGCAATGACCTGTCAGTTGACCCACTATTATTCTTACTGCCTTCCGGTTATAATTCAGAAGGTCTTTTGTAAATTCTGGCGAGTAAGCCTTGATGAACACTTTCGCCTGACGCTGTCCTGGTGTTCTCCTCCACCAGTCTTGTGATTCCCTTATAATCCATGATCTAATGGATGACCTTACCTGGCATGATGGAATACCACAGTAGGGCTCAGGACCTACCATTGTCCTACCAGCCCCATCCTTTGCCAATTTATCAGCTTCTTCATTGCCTTCGTGGCCTTCGTGTCCTGGTACCCAGGCAATGGTTAGCTTGTTGGACGCACCCACTTCTTCCAGGGCAATTACGCAGTCCCGCACCAGCTTGGAGCTGATTTTGCATCCTATCCAGGTTACTATTGAATCTTTAGACTCTAAATCGGAATATGATGAACCAAATTGTGAACAAGGAGATGCTGGAGCTTCTAAATTAAAAGACAGAAACAAATTTTTGAGCCTTGGGCCAGCAAAAGCTTGAGTTTTATGGGTAGATAAGTAAATCAGATGAAAAAAACTGTCGGCGCTACCTAAACATACCAAAACCGGATCTGAGAATATTATTAAGGTTTTACCAAGACCAAGTCTACATAAGAAGAACTTGACAACTCCAGTAGAAATTTAAAAATACCTTTTTCCGAAGAAATTATTACAACTATTGTTTTAAATACCATTAAAATTAATTGAAAGAATGTATTTTTGATGTAAGGAAAATCTTTGTAAAAATGTAGTTTTTCATTCTTTTCTTTAAAAAAAAGAAATAGCTGACTTTCTTGTCTCCCATTACAATCGGTCTCAGAGACCGACGCGACCAAACTATCCCAAATTTTTCACGCGACTAGTGTCAATAAAAATAAAACCTTTAAAACTTTTTGTTGCATTGTGTTAAATATTATGATTATTTATAGTCAAAATCGTGTCTTTTAGTTCTTTTAAAAATTTGATCCAAAAAAAACAAAAAAAAACGACTCGATTAATTGAATCAAAACTTTGTGAGATTTTTTTAGACATTTTAAACTGTTCTAGGCATACTTACATTTTGAAAATTAACGTAAAAAAAATATAAAAGAGAGATTCAAAAAACCATAGCTGATTTTTGTGAATAATTTATTCAGGATTTAAAAAAAATTGTGCACTTAAAGGTTTCTGAGATATTGGTAGTTAAAGACAAAGTTCGATATTTCAGTGAGAGGCGGTGGTTTTGAAATTAAAAAAAAATAAAGCAAATTTTAGCTAAATGAACAATACTTAGGGATCCCTAGACCATTTTTACTAGTCATTACTAACAAGCTAATTTTTAATAAGTAGCTTCATTTTGACGAGACAACAATTTTCCTTTGGTGGTAGCGTACAGGGAAGCAAAGATTAAATATATTGATTTGATGAATATCAAAAAACCAGGATGACGTACCTCAGAATTTGTAGGGCAATGTAAGTATTAAATTATATAAATATTATTTAATCAATAGAAAAAAAACAGCTGGTTAGTAGTTTTTTCACGACATCGTTAACCATACGTGTTGGTGGTAGGGGACTCTTTGATGAAACCTTACATTTTGTAGAACAAATATTTTTTGGTTTATTTGGATAATTATCTTGAAAATAAACTGAGAAAATCCCTGTTAGTAATACATTTTATTTATTTGTCAAATCAACACATTTAATTCCTGCTACCCCTGTAACCTTCCACCAACGAAAATTGTAAGTAAGGAAAAAGTTGGACTTCTCATCAAAATGAAGCTACTCACGAAAAATTACCTTGTTAGTAATGACTTGTAAAATGGTCCAGGAATTCCTAACTACAAGTTATCTCATCCATATAAAGGTTAAGTTAAGATTTTTTAAGTTTGTGTTTTGTTGAAATATGTAAAGCCACTTAAAAACGTCAACAAATTTAAAGTTTTTTTGTATCCTTTAATTTTTTTCCACTATGTAGTATATTATTTTATTAGAAGAAAATATTGCAGTTTTTATGTCGAAGGTGTTAGGGTTGACGGTGGAGTATATCCTAAAGATTCTCGTTTCCGGCTAAACCGGAAGTAATAGAAAACAACTAAATTTATAAAAAAATGCACATTTATTTGATAAACCTACGTACCAAACTTTATTTTAATATTATTACCAATAAAAAAGTTATATAAATTAATTTTTTCAGTAACTACTGAACCGATCTTGAAAAATTGTTAAAAAGATAATTTAAGACCCTTTAAGATAAAAATATTATTTGAACTCCTTTCCCATTTGAACTTTCTGACGTTTGTGTTGGGGAGAGAAGGGGATAACCCTTCACAAGTCAATTTTGAGACAAAATATATCCCCCTAAAAATAAAAATTGACGTGTTTTAGGATTTTTGAGAAGTGCACTAATATTCTAAGATCCGGCATTCAGAAAATATACCCTCATTTGTTAATTAAATGAAATAATATTTTCCAGGCAGATTTTAATGTGGTGAATGCAAGTGAACAACATTTGCCAGCATAGGTCTGCTACAATTAATAATAATTAATTAATTAAAAGTTAATTTATTTATAATTGTTACCTTTACATATTAATTGCATAAACCAATGGTCAGCGGTGAAATAGCTTAGTTGGTTAAGTAGCAGCCCGATTTTATTCAATTAAATATGGTAAACATAATTTTGCTTATAGACAAGGGAATATAAAATAGAACAAAAATGTTACCCTGGGCGGGATACGAACCCAGACTGTCGACAAGGCATGCACTGCTAAATGCTGCTACCTAAACAACTAGGCTATTTCACCGCTGGTCATTGGTTTATAAAATTAACATGTAAAGGTAACGATTATAAATAAATTAACTATTAATTAATTAATTAGCAGACCTATGCTGGCAGATGTTGTTTACTTGCATTCACTACATTAAAATATGTCTATAAAATATTATTCCATTTAATTAACAGATGAGGGTATAGTTTCTTAATGCCGAATCTTAGACTATAGTAACAGAATTTTACGAGAAAACTTGTTTTAATTGACAAACTTTGATATTATTAAAACTGGGTAAATTACGTAAAAAGGTGTAAAACATGAATAACAAAAATCTGACACGTAAAAAAATGTTGGATATTGTATTTAAATTTAATTCAAAAACCTTTTTTATTTGGCATTTAGCTGAATTTTTAAATATAAAGGCATTTTTGTCTTGGTCCATTTTTACATTTTTGTAGTTTTTGGAGTCTCTACAAGGCAAAACAATATTTTAATTTTTAAAAAAGCAAAAGCAATTATCATACACGACTTTCTCAAACATTAAAGTTTTTGGTCCATTTGTCCTATTGTAACGTCTATACGTGGACAGAATAAATAATTAACAAAGTTTTGAATAAAAAGTTTGTCCTGAAACTTGAAACTCGTAAACAAGGTCATTTTTGTAAAAACTGAGCTTTCTATTATAGGCGTCGAATTTGGCCAACCCTGTATATTATATCACTGTTAAAAGGGTCTGTTAAGGAGATTTACAGAAATAATTTTTTTCTATTTTCGTTTTCTTTAATCGTTTTTAAAATATGACAACTTGAATTTGAAACATTATTGATATAATTTCCATTATACCTACCTACAGCACTGAGGTGAAACTGTAGATGTAATGAAAATTATATCCAGATTTAAAAAGCCATATTTCGAAACCATTAAAGTTAGATATATCAAATGTGTGGTATTTTTGAAAGCTTTCTAAAAGACCATTTTAATGGTGATATGATATACAGGGTGTTTCATTAAAAGAGCTTAACCTCTTTATTTTCCTTGAGTTTTTAAAGTTCATTTGCATTGTTCTTTTTATGGTCAAAAAATAATAGATGAAAAAGTATCAAAATCTTAAACAGGACGTTTTCTTTCTCTCTTGGTCGTAATTAAAAGTAGGTGGCAAAATATAAATAAAAACCCTGTACATAAAATATAATGACACTTTCTTCCAAATTTAGTAAAAGTTCTATTCGTATTAACAGCATATATATATAAATGTCATGTTCCACCACTGCCTTATAACAACATACTCATAGTATGTTGTTAGCTGATGCAAATATGTTCCATTTACACTTAGAAAGGGTGGGATTTTGCACCGCAGCTTAATTTATCCTCAAAGTTCTTCCAAGAAAATCGTCTCAGCGGGGAAAATTATCGTTAATGTTCGGTAATTTTCCTGAAAAGCCCGGAAAAGGGGCGAAATGGTCCTTAATAGCCCCATCTGATGCCACATCAATATCATCGTTTTTCTTATTTCATTTTGCCAGTGATAATAGTCATCATTAGATTAGGTGGGATAATTGCACAAAAAATGGACCTTGGAGCTTAAAATTTTTCACCTCCACTGGGGATTATTTACTTAACTATTTTAATATAAAATTGTTGGTTGGTTCTAGTAAGGTATTAAAAGGACTCAATTAAACAAGCAAAATTAAAAACTTGAAAATAAATTCTACAGGGTGATTTAAAAATCG
This sequence comes from Listronotus bonariensis, assembly GCA_014170235.1. Classification (NCBI taxonomy): domain Eukaryota; kingdom Metazoa; phylum Arthropoda; class Insecta; order Coleoptera; family Curculionidae; genus Listronotus; species Listronotus bonariensis. The sequence continues at coordinate 10,806 of JACEGR010004298.1, forward strand.
ATCACGAAACTCGAACGTGTCATTTCTCGGTTTGGCGATCAAAATTGGCCATCAAGATCCTGCGATCTAACGCCGATGGACTACTTTCCTTGGGGGTTATCTCAAATATAGGGTGTATGTGAATAAACCGCGAACAATTGAGCGCCTAAAAGAAGAGATACGGCGCGTTATTGCTGAAATAGGGCCACAAGAATGCGAAAACGTTATCAGAATTTTATTGAGGAGAATGACCGTTTGCCAGAGGTCTCGTGGTGGCCATCTGCCGGATGTAGTATTCCATGTTTAATCGCAACTATTCCTTTTCATGTTGAAATATAAATACTTGATTAATTCGAAAAGGAGTTGTGTTTTTCTTGACAATCAAATCCGGCGCTCTAGTTGAAACACCCTTTATAATAACAAATTATAATTTAGTTAAAACACATGCAATAAAATCGGGGTTAAAATAATAAAACAACATTAAGTTTTTAATTCGTATAGTCTCGAAACGTTGTAGACCGTATTAACCGATGTTTATAGGGCATAAAACCCGTGCACTCGTTGACAGCGTAATTTTCCTCAGCTGTCCACAGCAAAACAATTGAATTAACCCCAACAACATGGCCGACGCAGATTGCATGCATTCAACAGAAAAGGCAGGTATAATTTAAAATATTTGAAGCCGGTAGTTTTGTGTCTGTCTGGGACAAAATTTAAATAATTTCGTTAAAATTTTGGGTTAATTTGCTAAGCAGAAAAATGCTGGTTAAAGTATAAAGGGTGTCTCAAAATATATGTTTAATCTCGGGATTTATACAGGATGTCCTACGAGGAACTTCTGCGATCGATTTTTCGGAAAATTTTAGAAAATTTGGTAGTATTATAATGTCACTAGGGGACATCTGACTAAAATATTTTGACAGTTCCAGCATTTACGTTTATACCGGAAGTAAATGTCAACTTTGCTTATTTTAAATGGAACACTCTATACATTTTTTTTTTAGATTCTGCGCTAGAATTCAAAACATATTTTATGTATAATGTTCTATATCTAAATCCAATTTGTTTTGACGTATTTTAACATTTTATGTCAAAAATGACTTTTACAAGCCATTACATAACCATCAATGTTTTCTGAACAAAGGCGTTTAATAAGAATTCAAGAATCAAGGTTCGCTTGTTGAAAAATATTTTTTTAGTAGACTAATTGATATTTTAACCATTAATAAATACAGGGTGATCAAGAATAATAGTTAAAAAATGATATTAAGAAAAACCTTATTATTTTTAAATGGAACCTCCTATCTTTTATTATCTTATCCTTATTAAGCATATAAAATAAAAGGTTAATTTGTATAATATAGTAAATTTTTTTGTTTAATAGAATAATATAATAAAATTAAAAGACTAAAATTTAAAAAAATTACTTTTAAGGTTTTTGTCGATATAATTTTTAACAATTATGTTTGACTGTACTTGATTTTTTAATTGTTCATATATCAATACAGTCCACTAAAGAAATTATTTCTCTACAAGGAACCCAACACGAATTCTAATTAAAGGCTTTTGTTTAGAACAAATTAATGAAACTATTCTTTCAATTTCAAGTTTGGATTTTTGGTACTACTAGAAATATTCCTATTTAAATAAATTCAATATATATATTTTAAATAAATCGAATGCGCTACAAAAAAGGCTTTTAATATTTTTTAATTAATTCACTGCTTCAAAAGTTATTGGACGGTAAAATTCCTTTTGGATTTAAGTTCAACGTCAAACGAATTTTAAAGAGGAACTTAATTAAAAAATATTAAGAAGAAATTTTTGTATCTATCTAATTTCTTTACAAAATATGTATTGGATTTATTTAAATAATAATATTTGTAATAAAAACAAAAATAAAAAATGGTTTAATGTCTAAAGCCCAATAACATGGAGCTTAGTTTTTTATAGAAAATAATTTTCTAGAAACCTGCCGCAACTCCGATTTTGACGAAATTTGGTATACGGGGGTTTTTGGGGCACTGATCATGAATCTGGAAGAATTTTTTGGCGGAAACGTTTCGTTCTTAAGATATTCATCATCAGACTTGAAATTTAAACAAATCCTATTTTCACAATATTTCCACTTCTTTTTGCACACAATTCTTAATTTAAAGCTAAAGTGGCACACAATATTTGATTTCACCTCTTAAAACCCCGTTTTTACGTATTTTACAATATTTTTGCATTAAACTGCATTAAAATCATTTCAATCCCAGTGTGCCATGAAGCCCTATATGTATGTATGGTTGCCGCATTATCAAAGAAAAGCTATGCAATTTAATGCAAAAATAATGTAAAAAACGTAGAAAAACGGGGTTTTAATAGGTGAAAATCAAATATTGTGTGACACTTTAGCTTTAAATCAAGAATTGTGTGCAAAAGAAGGAGAACATAGTAAAATTAGGTTGGTTCAAATTTGAACTTTGATGATGAATATCTCAAAAACGAAACGTTTCCGCCAAAAAATCTTTCAGATTCGTGATCAGCGCCCCAAAACCCACGTATACCAAATTTGGTTAAAATCGGAGTTGCCGCAGGTTTCTGAGAAAATTACCGAAAGTAATTTTATTGAAGAATATTGGATGGGGAAATTTTTAGATCAACAATTTGTGAGTTTTGCATTAAAAATTGTTTTTATCTAAAAACTGTTGTACAAAGCAGATTTACTCTGGTTCTACTTAATTGAGGTCAGGCCTTTGAACTTTCCATAAAATCTCAATTTCTTTCAATTTCTTGACACTGACAGCAATATTGAGATGTTACCTCAATTTAGTAGAACTTAGTTTAAACCTGCTTTATATAGAAGGAACAGTTTAAAAATATAAATTCGGTGCTCTTTGGATAAGAAAAAATAATCACAAAAAGTTTAAAGCAAATAAATCGGCATGCTTGTCTTCGCGGCCACCTTTGCTATATTTCTTTTATGATATGCCGGTTGATGCAGCTGGTCATCGCACTATGGGATAGAAAATTAATTTTTTGGTCAAAATTCTGAAACTTACCAATTTAACTTAAAATGGGGTGCTTTTTACTGGAAAAATATTATAAATTATTACAAATGCTTTTTGGAAACCTAAAACTTATTGTATGTTATTATAAATTTACACCCCCTTAACATTATTATTTTTATTGTACAAAATAAACTAAAATGTCAGCTTGTTTGGTTAATTCGGTATTATTCTAATCAGTAATCCGATGATTATTATCTCATATGATATACCGGGTACGACAATAGGTATGATTTTTTAAATGGAATACCCTGAATATTATATCACCACCAAAAAATTTTTTAAAATGCTTTAAAAAATACTACATTTGATGTGTCTATCTCAATTAGTTTCGGAAATATGACCATCCAAACCTGAAAAATAATTTTAAATTATTCTTAGAAGCGTAATAGAGATACATCTTCCCAACTTTTTCTATTTTTTAACGTATAAAATAAATAAAAAACACTGTTTTGTAGCGTAGATTATATAGAATCCATATCTTTCATCAGAATGCTTTTATATTTTAGGATATACAGTGTAGGACAAAACATATTAAATATTAAAATGGAAAACCTTGAAAATTATAAAAAAATCTTGTATCTGTCCTTACACTTACACAGAAGTAGCAAAAAGTAGGAAGGCAATTGTAAGTACAAAAACTGATAAAGAAAAAGATAAAATAATCTCTGACAAAGTAGCGGGACTTGCGAGACTGCATCGGAAACACAACAATAGCGCTTATTATTTAAACTCTTTTACTTTTTTAGTAAACAAGGCTAATAATAAACTAAGTAGATTAAATGTTGTATATTTATGTTTACTTAAAACACATTTTCAAGTTTCTTATTACCCCAACAGAAGTCGTCATATCCTTTTATAATTTTGCGTACATGTAGTTTGGAGTATCTACTTTGAAATATACAAGCATGAGCCATTAAAATTTTAAAGTTGCTTTTTGGCCAAAATAATGGATTTCTATCCCATAATAGTATCGACGCGTCGCTGTAAAGGATAGCGGCGCCTTTGTATAAAATAGTCCGATTGCAGGCGGCCTTTTTTATGTTTTTGTATTATTTTCAAAGGGGTACCGAATTTGCGCTTTTAAAATGTTCTTACTATACAACTGGTCATTAATATTAATATTATTGGCTCAAATCTTCACGATATTTTTTTATCACCTTGTACAATATTTTCGATATAGCTTTCAAAAAAGTCGATTTTTTTGGGCCACTATAATGCTCATAAGATTTAAAATGTAGATTAGAGTTTAGAGATTAGAGATTAGAGACTAGATCATATTATACAGGGTGGTATTAATATTTTTTAAAAAAAGTAACAACGACCATTTATTCATTACTAGTGTTTTAGTCAGTTTAAAAGAAATTTCAATGATTTTAAATAAAATCCCTTCTTCTACAATCACAAGATGATATAATACTGGTAGGATGTGAAAAAAATAGTTTACTTTAGTCTAGAGTTAATCCTGAAAAATATTCCAGGAGAAACCATCTGATAACCTTAATAGTTGCTTTAAAAAATTTGACATTGTGATTATGGATAATGGAAAAATCGAGTTATAGGTCACAGAATATCGTCATAACTGACCAGAGGCGTTATTAGGATTGTTTAAAAACACAAGTTTTATCATTACCATATTCAGCTGAAATAAGCGTTATTGGAAGTAGCATTATATGCAACTACTGATTTTTGCTGTAAATTTTAAAAATAGTGGCAGATAATACAAAATCTTTCAATTTTGTGCTTTTTTCAACAAATTTACATTTTGCAATAACGGCTTAATAAATAGGCATAGCTATATCATAGCCTACTTACATTTAAATAGACATTTGAAATAAAAATATGTTAAAACGGAATTTACTTAAAAAGTATAAAAGATAGGTATAGGCAATTTATACACCATTTAAAAGAGCATTTGGTTGGTCATCATGTGGTGTAAAAAAATACAAGGTGTTCCATTTAAAATAAGAGATATTGCCATTTGACTTTCTAAAAAATTGAAATTGTTTTTTGATCACCTGAATAATCTATAATCTCGATATGACCTACATATGATAAGGCGAACTTTTCCTAATCTTGTAACAAATTTTAAAGTTTAAGAAGTTTATATTGTTAAAATAATAGTTATTTATTAGATAAGTGAGTTATATTACATATAAGTCACGCAAGAAAAGTTAAGTAACTCACGTGTCTAATACAAAATTTTATCCAACACTTTCGTATAAATCGTTTTTAATATCGAAAATAATTTGAAAACGTCATCCATTATTTGTTACTTGTCATTGTCAACACCAGCAACAAAATTTTTGTATTGTCTATAATTCACTAGTGAGCTAAAGGGTACTTTAGCTCACTAGTGACTTATAGTACACTTTATATCCTCAAAATCTGATCAATTATGTAGATATTATATGTAAGTGTTGGATAAAATTAATTTAATTGCACCCCTGCATTTTGAAAAAAAATCAAATATCACAAAAACGAATAAAATTAGACACTTGGTACTATTAACAAACTTAAATTATTTTTTTATGTAGAATCTAAAACCGTCATAAAATATAGGGTGTTCCATTTAAAAAATATAACTTTGATACGTCACACTTTTTGAGACATCCTATATAGAGTAAAATAATTTTATACTGTGGCCTTATCCGACCTGTATATGTTTCAGTATTTACTTTTTAAAAACCCCATGGTTATCCAGCTACAGACCGTGTCGAATATGGTGGGCCACCCTGTATTTTGAAAAAAAATAAACATTTTATGCAAAAACTCTATAAACAAATGGATATTTCCCAACGCTATAAAAATAAAACATTAATAACTCGTTTTACTACCAAAAAAATGAATGTTTTATTTGATTTAAAATTAATAAAAATGGTCGACATCAAAAGCGCCATCGCTCGCGGACAGCCATTGCAGTTTTATGAATATTAAAGGATATTTATTTTTTCTCTGTGACAAAAATAAATTGTGTTTAATGTTACGTGAATGTTATAAATATTTTATGGTTTTAAAAAACGTGGGTTGTCATAAATTTAATAATAATATTGCTCTAGGAGGCCTGTGTTCAATTCAAATTTGTATAAATAAAATAAACGCCATTCCTTTTAATAATTTATCAAAAAATAGTAATTGGTATTGTAAAGGAAATTGTTTTAAAAAATAATTTAAAAATGTATAACTGCATTATTAGAGTATTTATGTTTTACCCATCTATTATTGATCTGTAATACCTTAGAAACGGAATATGTTATGGTAGCAATAATACCTGCTATCACACCTAGGGCATTATAAGCGGGCATTATGATAATTCCCACTTATAATGCCCTAATGCGCTAATATGGAAATTTTATTGCTTATCCAATTTTATTTCTCTCACAATAAAGATCAAGTTTATACAAAAAATAAATTTTCTTTAAACAATATTAAAAATTAAACTTTATTTCCAAAATAAAAATTACAATCGGAAAATGTAGCTGATCCCACTATAGAATGGTCGGTGTTTTTGTGATGGTAGCAGCGGTGGTAGCACTAATGCTATTTTGTATAGAAGAACAGTCCATTAAAGAATTTTCAATAGTCGATACGGAATTAACCTCGGAATTAACTGAATTGGCAATCATTTTGGCTACTTTGTTTTTGGATGAAATACTTTCTTCTATATATCCTTCAGCTACTGAAGAGCTTTTCCATTTCCCATGTTGTTTTAGCGTTTCAAACGAAGCACCTGCCTCAATAAGTAAAGTTGACGATGTGCGACGCAAACAGTGGCCGGTGTAAGCTTCTGCATTATCCAATTTTAAAAATTTTGCGATCAATGTTGGGACGCTTCCTACGGTATTTTTCCAATGGATTGTACTGTACATCGACCCATACTATAGGTAAGAAAGAATCTTCGCTCCTTATTCCAGGTCCTGGTCTTAATGTTGTGTACTTTTTTATTAAATTTAAAGCGCCTAAATCTTCTTCAATGATAGTAAAACTTTTTGAAGTTGAAGTTTTAGTTTCTGGTACCTTTATAACCAAGACTGTTCCTCTATCTTCAATGTCATCAATAGTCATTTTGACCAACTCATCTTATCTTAAACCTCCAAAAACACCCATTACCAATATAACTTTGTGTACCAAATAGATATCATTAGGAGCCTTCTTAATAAATTTTAATATTTGTTCTCCTTCCAAAACTTTAGACTTCTTCAGGACGTATCCTTTTGACTTAACTTTTAAAAAGATATGAGACGATGGTATTGCAGAAATGTCTATATTTTCATAGACCATCAACGTAGACCTTAGGGTGGAATACTTGGTCCAGAGAGAGTTCGGACTGTATTTTTCCGACTAAAAATAATAAAGTTTGTTAAACATATGTATTAAAATAAAATCAATAACTTACCAGTTCCTGAAAATATGCCATTAAAACGGTTTCGGTTATTTGAAGTATTGCGTTCGCATCTTTCCAAATACCAAATATGCCATACTCTAACTGATAGAAACATCAAAGTCAAACTTAACACCAGTCATTATCTACTTACGTATACAGGTACAGGTGCAACTTATTTTTATATTGCGAATAAATAATTTAATTAGTCATTGAAAAACTCGTTTTTGGGTAAAACATAAAGCATTGTATGCACCCACGTGCTTTACTGGACTATAATCCTCATCAGGTCGAAATCTATTTCGACATTCAGGGCATTATAGTCCTAGTAACACCCTTGATACATAAATAGCTATACAATTCCTTATGATTTTTACCACAAGCAATAAAAACAGGTAAAATGGCGTGGTAAGCTGTTTAAAATGGTGTATTAGTTAAACAGCTCTATACAAGGTGTCCGAATTTCGTTGCAAGTGCAAAGTATCTTGGTTATTATTAAAAATAGAGACTTGCAGTTTTTGCAAAGTGTTGTCACTTTTTAATGAAACGAAAGATGACACTAAAATTTTTTTATGTCCTCCTTAGTTTTTGACATTCTTTTTTTTTTCATTTTTGGATCCCCCTCAAATATCAGTTTTCTTGTAACTTACAAGAAAAGCTAAAACTGATATTTATAGATATTTTTACGTTAAATCCAGTGTTGTAGTTAGATTTTTTTAAATTTTATATTTTTCGAGATAAAAACCAAATTAATTTTTGCATTTCGGACATGATATCATTACAACAATTGTTCAAAATGCCAATGACAATGTTAATATTAAAAATATATATATAATTTTATTTTTGTTTTTTCTTATATTTATTAATATTTTTTTTATTTAATAATTGTTGTAATGATATTATGTACAAAGGACATAAATTAAATGCACCAAATTCTATTAAGGCAATTTATCGTCGTTCTAAGTTTTAACGCATCTTAGGGTCGTAGTGCCGTAGTGACACTTTTCCGGGCATGGATCCCTATACTCAAATGTTTTTACTGTTGCATTGAATACCCCTATAACTTTAATCCCAAAGTTCTGAAACACCCTGTATAACTGCAATAATGGAGTATTATGCAATACGACATTTAGCCCAAACCATAAAACAGGTAAAAGTGCGTGTAAGCTGTTTAAAATTGTGCATAAGTAAAACAGGTCTGTACAGGGTGTCCTAATTTCGTTGCAATTGAAGGGTATCTTGGTTATTATTAGAGATATAGACTTGCGGTTTTTGCGAAATGTTGCTACTTTCTAATAAAACGAAAAATTTTTGTGGCTCTCTTACTATTTGACATATAGGGCAAAACTGATTTATTTTCATTTTTGGACCACCCTCGTATTTCAGTTTTTTTTTTAATAACTTACAGCAAAAGTAAAAACTTATTTATAATATATTTTTACGGTAAATCCAGTGGTGTAGTTATTTTTTTATTGTTCCAGATATGAACCAAACATATGATTTTTCTAATGGAACACCCTGTTTATTTTTTATTCCTTAAATCATAGTGGATAAGAGCTTTTTAAAATGTATAACACCTAATAGTTATTTTATATTTATATAATATTACAGGATATTTATTTTTTTCTCTATGACAAAAATTAAATGCGATTAATATAACGTAAGCGTTATAAATATTTTATTGTTTTAAGAAACGAGGATTGTCATAAATTTATTAATAATAATGCTTGAGAAGGCCTGTGTGCAATTTAAATTTGTATAAATAAAATAAACGCTATTTTTAAATAATTCATAAAAAAATACTAATTGGTATCTATAGTAAAGTAAATTGTTTTTATTAGGGAAAAAAGTGACACATTTTATGGTTAAATTGTAGGTTAAAGCGGAGATATTAAAGGTGTTACCTTTATCTTAATAAAACAGCTTTTTTTTCTCAAATAATAAAATTTAAGGCACGGAAAGAATTATTAGGTGTGTTTGCATGACGCACGTGTCAGCAAAAAATACGCCTTTACAAAATTACGTGCTATACTTTTAAAAGTTATGAATCTAAATCAAGCAACCCTATATACAGTGAATAATAATTTTAGAAAACAAAAACATAAATATAATATAAATGTCATACTTTCAAAAAATATGAACGAAAGCAAATAGCCATGTAAAAACATATAACTGCAATAATAGAGTATTTTAATCAATTTTCTACGACATTTAGCACAAACAATAAAGACGAGTAAAAGGACGTGTAAGCTGTTTACAATAATGTATGTTAAATTGAGAGAAAAGTTATAAAACTAACCAAATAGCAACCAAAGAAAACTGCATTAATGGAGTATTACATTTCTTAAAAAATTTAGTAAAAACAATTTAAATAAATTTAAAAAGCATGTGAGCTGTTTAAAATTGTGTATTAGTTAATTAACCCCTTACAGGGAATACTAATTTCAAAAACAAAACATAAAAATAAAATAAATGTCATATTTTCAAAAGTTATGAACTAACCAAACAGCCAATAAAACGTAACTGCATTAAGGGAGTCTTATATGCCCTATAACAATTAGTAGGAACACCTGAAATAGTGTTAAAGGGCATGTGGGTTGTCTAAAACTGTGTATGAGTTGATTAGCTCTTTACAGAGAATACAAATTTCAAAAAACAACACATAAAAATAAAATAAATGTCATACTTTCAAAAGTTATGAATTAATCGGACAGCAAATAAAATGTATCTGCAGTAAGGGAGTCTTATATTCCTTAAGAAATTTAGTAGAAACACTTAAAAAAGGGTAAAGGGCATATAAGATGTTTAAAATTGTCTATGAGTTGATTAGCTCTTTACAGAAAATATTAATTTAAAAAAAACACATAAAAATAAAGTAAATTTCATGCTTTCGTAAGTTATGAACTAACCAAACAGCAAATTAAATGTAACTACATTAAGGGAGTCTTATATGCCCTAAGAAATTTAGTACAAACACTTAAAATAGGGGAAAGGGTATGTAAGCTGTTTAAAATTGTGTTTAAGTTGATTAGCCCTTTACAGAGAATACTAATTTCAAAAAACAACACATAAAAATTAAATATTTGTCAAACTTTCGAAAACTATGAACTAACCAGACAGCCAATAAAATGTAACAGCATTAAGGGAGTCTTATATGCCTTAAAAAAGTTTGTAGAAACACTTAAAATAAGGTTAAAGGGCATGTAAGTTGTTTAAAATTGTGTATAAGTTGATTAGCCCTTTACAGAGAATACTAATTTCAAAAAACAACACAAAAATAAAATAAATGTCATACTTTTGAAAGTTATGAACTAACCAAACAGCAAATAAAATGTAACTACATTAACGGAGTCTTATATGCCCTAAAAAATTTGTAGAAACACTTTAAATAAGGTTAAAGGGCATGTAAGCTGTTTAAAATTGTGTATAAGTTGATTAGTCCTTTACAGAGAATACTAATTTCTAAAAACAACACATAAAAATAAAATAAATGTCATACTTTCAAAAGTTGTGAACTAACCAAACAGCAAATAAAATGTAATAGCATTAAGGGAGTCTTATATGCCCTAAAAAATTAGTAGAAACACCTGAAATGAGGTTAAAGGGCATGTAAGCTGTTTAAAATTGTGTATGAGTTGATTAGCTCTTTACAGAGAATAATAATTTCAAAGAACCACACATAAAAATAAAATAAATGTCATACTTTCAAAAGTTGTGAATTAATCGGACAGCAAATAAAATGTATCTGCATTAAGGGAGTCTTATATGCCCTAAAAAATTAGTAGAAACACCTGAAATAGGGTTAAAGGTCATGTAAGCTGTTTAAAATTGTGTATGAGTTGATTAGCTCTTTACAGATAATAATAATGTTAAAAAAACACACATAAAAATAAAGTAAATGTCATGCTTTCGAAAGTTATGAACTAACCAAACAGCAAATCAAATGTAACTGCATTAAGGTATTCTTATATCCACTTAAAAAAGGGTTAAGGACGTGTAAGCTTTTTAAAAGTTTTATAAGTTAACTAGCCCAAAACAGAGAATAACTGTTAAAATAAACTGCATTAGAGAGATACCTTAAAAAATTTAGCAGAAACAATTATGGTTAAAGGGCGTAAGCTGTTTAAAATTTTGTAATAGTTAAGCAACCCTATACAGAGAAAACTAATTTTACAAAAGAAAAATACGAAAATGAAATAAATTTCATATTTTCAGAAGTTATGAACCAAGCAGCAAATGTAAAGTAGAGTTCAGCTGAAAAAAGCCAGAGGCCTTAGAAGTTAGTACGGCAATCAACTATTTATTTCCAATATAGTCGTTTAAATAGTGGTCCAGCAACAAAAAGGGGAATCATATAAGAGTGAGACAAAACTGATGACCGCGTGGCTTTTTCTTTGTTGAATCGTACTCTAAAAACGTATAACTGCATTAGGAGAGAATAACATGCCTTGAAAAATATGCGGGAACAGGTAAAGTAAAATTAAACGACATGTAAGCTGTTTAAAATTTTGTAATAGTTGAGCCGCCCTATACAGAGAAAACTATTTTTCCTAAATAAAAAAATTTAAATAAAATAAATGTCTGTACTTCTGAAAGTTAATAAGTGAACCAAACATCAAAAGAGGTATAACTGCATTAAAGCAGTATTTTATACCTTAAAAAATTAGCAGCAATAATTAAAATAAAGTTAAAAGGCATAAAAGCGTATGAGTTAAACAAACTTGTAAAGAAAATACCTATTTTACAAATACAATTGGGCATTGAAACCTATATTCCACACACCATCAAAAACCCCAAAAATCCAATAACAAACCCTGGTTTTCCAAATCTTGTGAAAAAGCCAGAATTTTAAAAGTTCAGGCTCACAAGAAGTTTCTACAGGATCCTAGTCCAGAAAACCGACAGGCCAGCATTGAAGCAAGAAACTACTACAATCAAACAATTTCTGAAGCCAAAGACTCCTTCGACAATCGTATCAAAAACAAAGTTCTTTCTTGCTCAAATGGCAGCAAATCTTTCTGGTCCTTTGCGAAAAACATAAGTAGGAATTTTTGTGCCAGTTCTTTTCCACCACTAACTTTGGAAGATGAAATGATTTCTACTGCTAAAGGGAAGGCAGAACTATTTGCCAAACAATTTGCTGCCAATTCAACCCTTGACCCTCCCGTAAATCATCCAATTCCAACGGTTACCCCAGTTCCTCATAAAATGCCCGATATTATTTTTAAAGTAAAACACATTAAGCGTATCCTTTCCTCCCTTAACACCAAGAAATCGTCTGGGCTGGACGGCATACCAGCAATCGTTTTAAAAAAATGTGCTCCAGAACTTGCACCAATCTTAACTCGGCTCTTTCGAATTTCTTACGACACAGGTATCTTTCCGGAGAGCTGGAACGCTGCACGTGCTCAACCTATTCCCAAGAAAGGATCTAAATCGCTTCCATCTAACTATAGACCAATTTCAATTCTCTCAGTTCTTTGTAAAGTAATGGAAAAATTAATTAATTCACAAATTCTTAAGTACTTGGAAAAACACAAAATTTTGCACGACAGGCAGTATGGATTTCGCCACAAAAGATCTACAGCAGATCTTCTTTCCTTCGTATCACACTGTTGGAATAAGTCTCTTGAGTTTCTAGGTGAGTCCCAGATCGTTGCTCTTGATATATCCAAAGCTTTTGACCAGGTCTGGCATGCCGCACTTCTTAATAAACTTCCCTCCTATGGTCTTTCAACTAAACTCTGTACTTGGCTCTCTAGTTATCTATCTGATCGACGTATATCAGTTATTGTGGACGGCCATTCTTCAAGCTTTCACCAAATAAATGCTGGAGTCCCTCAGGGCTCAGTTCTGGCACCAACATTGTTTCTTCTTCACATCAACGACCTTCTCTCGTCCACAACTAATTCCATTCATAGTTTCGCCGACGATAGTACCCTTCACTCCAATTTTCAGGTTCCTAAACCCATCACTAAACCTGAGTTGGAAAATAAACGCAGAGCGATGCAGATATCTCTTTCTCAGGATCTTAATTTAATATTGGATTGGGGCGCCAAAAATCTCGTCCAATTTAATGCATCCAAAACACAGTCATGTTCCTTGTCGCGAAAAGAGTCATCAAATACTCATCCTCTACTTATGAGCGGCCAAGTTCTACAGAGCAAAGACACCTTCAATCTCGTGGGCGTCACATTTGAAAGTAACCTTAACTGGCATAAACACATTGTATCTATAGCCACGGCAGCTTCAAAAAGCTTGGATTTCTCTTTCGAGCTAAAAAGTATTTTTCCGCTTCTAATTTATACACTTTATATGTTTCCCAAATCCGACCTCCCTTGGAATATTGTTCTCATGTCTGGGGCATGGCGTCCCCAACAACCCTGAGCATTCTTGATTCTATTCAAGGAAGAGCTCTTCGTCTCATTGGTGATCCTTCACTTACAGAAAGGCTTCCCTCTCTTGCCCATCGTCGGGCTGTGGGCGATTTATCGCTTTTTTATAGGTACTTCCATGGCTTCTGCTCTGAGGAATTGACCAGTATAGTTCCTCCACTCGCGGTTCCCAACAGAGAAACTCGTGGTTCCGCGCGTATGCATCCCTATACGGTACAACTGGACAGGCCCCGAACTTCTCACTTTGTTCGTTCTTTTATCCCTAGAGTTTCTAGATTGTGGAACCTGCTGCCCGCGGAGGTCTTTCCTTCCCCCAAATCTTCAAGTATTTAAGTCCCGTGTCAACAAACTCCCTCTTACCTCGCTTAAGACACCCACGGTACGTTAGTATTTAGGCTTTTAGCCTTCGTGGTTTGTCCAAAGATAAAAAAAAAAAAAAAAAAAATAAACCGCAATTAAGGGGGAATTACATTCCTTATTACATTTATAAAAATAATTTAACTAGGGTTAAAGAGCGTAAGGACTGTTTTTTGTTATATTTGAGAAGCCCTATACAGAGAATACTAATTTCACAAAACAAAAACATAAAAATAAAATAAATGTCATACTTTCGAAAGTTATGAACCTAACCAAACAGCGAAAAACATATAACTGCATTAAGGGAGCATTACATCCCTTAAGACATTTAGCACGAACAATAAAAATAGGGTAAAAGGGCGTGTAAGCTACTTTAAACGCCGAAAGTTCCCCAAATAACAATTCAAGTTTGTAGAAAAATTCCTCAGTCGCGTATGAATAGGGGTGAGAATTTCGAAATTGTTCAGTCGTGAAGGGGTAAATAGGGGAAAATTTACATATTTTATTGCGCCTTGCCGGCGTAGAGGGTTGTTGTATTCCCGGGCGGCCATGGATGAAATATTGGTGGGTGTTTTACAGGGTTTGTTAGTATTGGAAACACAATGAATGTTTCTAGGATATTTTCATATAAATAAAAACAAATGTCTTTTATTGTTAAAATGAAAAAAAATCAAATTTACTTCTCTTAAATAAAAGCTACTACTATTTTACAATTCAAATTCATGAGCGTCAAAGGAAAAAACGTTGAAAGAGAATCTAATAGAGTAACAAATATTAAAATATATATTTAAAGTCGAAAATACAACGTTCATGTCAATTATATGTTAATAAATTATTTTTAAAAATACGTTTATTTTATTTGCCAAATTTATTTCAATTTAAATTAAACATAGACAGCCTATAGCAATATTACTAATAAATTTATGAAAATCCTCGCTTTTTAAACCATAAATTATTTATAACACTCACGTATCAATAAATTCAATTTATTTTTAATACAAAAAAATATATCATTTAATTTAAATAAATTAAAATTTGTATGTCTGCTATTTAAAAAATGGTTGAAATGGGATATTTTTATTATTTAAACTGATCTAACCTACAAAGTTTTTATTTAGAGAAACCTGTAAAGTGGCAGGTCATTTAATTTTTTTGTAAAATTTAAAATACAGGGTATTTCCTAATTATAGTACGAATCTTTATGGGGTGATTTTTAATGTCATTTTTATAAGAAAAAAGTTTCTATAATATGTATCCGGAGTTGCTTCGATTCTGAGATACAGAGTGTCCAAGTTTTTTAAAAAGTTGGTATTTTAAAAATATCTCAAATCCTTTTTAACCGATTTGGTTAAAATTTGCTACACTTATTAAATGTAAAATTAAGGCGTTTGTAAAACTTTTCCTTAATCAGGATCATTGGGTTCAGTGTCGTCTCAGTGGGCACCATAGCCATTATTATTAAGAAGAAAAAGTATGCCACTGACATCATTATTGCTAATTATACAGTTGTCCCCCTCTAACTTCTGAACCGTTCGGTATATTTTGATGAAACTTTGAACGATAATATATGATCAAGGTCTGCATTTTTTTAAATTGTGAACACCCTGTATAGGGGGTATGTAAGTTTAAATAATTTAAATGTTTATTTAATTATTTCGATAATCTAAAAATAGATCTTAAAATAAAACATATAACAATTTAAAATAGTGTCAAAGCTTAGACCTCGAACCGGCAAAGTAAATTTCTAGGTCGAACGGGCAAGGTAGTAAACTAACCAGAACTAACCAGAAAACCGAGTTTAACTTTGTATATAAACAGGGGAAAAGTTAAGAAAAAAAAAAGAGAAATTAGAAAAATATTAGATAAGAAGTAGGTAGTGAAAGTTAAGTCAAGTAAAAAGTTATAGTTTTAGTAAAGCCCCTGTACGGGCTACCCCTAGGGGAGTATGCCCGTACTAAATTTAGTTAGTCAAATGGTTCCTGTAGTCTTATAGTAAAAGAAAAAGGTAGTTTTTGTCCACCGGTCGCATGGCCCAAGAAGATAGTTCCATATGGTACATTTGCCCCAGTGACGTAAAGTGGCCTTATGTATTTAAAATTATACGTCACAATATTATTAACATCTCTAAATGTCAAGGTGACATCTCTAAATATCAAGGTCACAACTGGGCGCCAACACAACCGCTACCGCCAGCCAGACAGCCAAGGATCTTCCCGAAAGGGGAGGAAAAACAACATATCAAAAAATCAGGAAACCAAAAATCTTGTCCATTTTAATGCATCCAAAACACATTCATGTTCCTTGTCGCGAAAAGAGTCATCAAATACTCATCCTCTACTTATGAGCGGCCAAGTTTTACAGAGCAAAGACACCTTCAATCTTGTGGGCGTCACATTTGAAAGTAACCTTAACTGGCATAAACACATTGTATCTATAGCCACGGCAGCTTCAAAAAGCTTGGATTTCTCTTTCGAGCCAAAAAGTATTTTTCCGCTTCTAATTTATACACTTTATATGTGTCCCAAATCCGGCCTCCCTTGGAATATTGTTCCCATATCTGGGGCATGGCGTCCCCCACAACCCTAAGCATTCTTGATTCTATTCAAAGTCTCATTAATGATCCTTCACTTACAGAAAGGCTTCCCTCTCTTTCTTGATTCTATTCAAAGTCTCATTAATGATCCTTCACTTACAGAAAGGCTTCCCTCTCTTTCCCATCGTCGGGCTGTGGGGTGGTACCGCGCGTATGCATCCCTATACGGTTCAACTGGATAGGCCCCGAACTTCTCACTTTGTTCGTTCTTTTATCCCTAGAGTTTCTAGATTGTGGAACCAGCTGCCCGCGGAGGTCTTTCCTTCCCCCAAATCTCCAAGTATTTAAGTCCCGTGTCAACAAACTCCCTCTTACCTTGCTTAAGACACCCACGGTACGTTAGTATTTAGGCTTTAAGCCTTCGTGGTTTGTCCAAAGATAAAAAAAAAAAAAAAAACCTAAAATTCTTGTTTTCTCGACGTTGCTACCTCTCGGACTATTAATGGTCGGCCTTAAGAAAAAAAAAAAGAACAGATTGGCACTTTCTACATTTTATAATTAAAATCTTTTTACTGCTTTCGCAATTAATAGGCTTGAGACAATATTGAATTCTCTCTTTGTTGAGTTAGCACTTTATTTGGGGGATTTTTAATTTCTTTAATTTGAAATTTAAATTTTCCTAAGTACTAAAAAATACAATAAAAGACTTTTAGTCAAATAATTTGCATTTTTTATTTGATTGTCTGGAAACTCTTGTGATTAAATTTTACCAAAGTTAGTTTATTACTCAATGTCTATATTTTGTCTTCGTTAATTAAATTGTAATTAATCCATTTAGGAATTTTTAACGATTTTAATTTTAAAACATAATAATACCTTTTAAATTAAATAAAACGTTAAAACCTGATAAGCGTCTTTTAAAAATGTGACATCATTGTAACCCAAGCAGCAAGCTGACGTCATTATGACGCCATTTTTTAGTCAATTTTGGTCATAGGACGTCATCAGACCAAAATTATGACGCCATTTTAACGTCATTTAATTGACGTGTTTTTGACGTCGTTGAAGTGACGTCTTTTCGACGTAATTTTTTCGTCATACTAGCTCATAAAAATCTAATGACGTCATGTTTAGAAATCCCGCCAGAGAAATTTTGTGACATTATATGATTCGTGTTAAAATCCAACCGAAATATCATATAACAAAAAAATAAGACTAATAATTTTACAAAATTGAAATAGAAAATGACTCTACCGATAGATGGCGTAATGGACAATAAACTACTACGTTTATTCAACATCTACGCTCTTTATCGCCTACACCGTACCGATGAGACTAATATAGTTTGAGACCGGTCTGCAGTTGGTGATCTCAATAAGCTTTAAAAGAAATATCTTCGGCTAGTGTAAAAATCTGCATCTCCTGGTTGGACAGTGTTCTGAGATATGCGACCTTGCATCTTGCATTAATTGCTTGCAAGGAAATTGCAAGCAGTAAGGAGTTTTTTCCTATTTCAATTTTCAAATAAAATATCATATCAATTTAGCTTTCGAAAAAAAGTATATGCGTCAATTTTTCGTCATCTTAAAGACGTCATTATGACGTCATTAACGGGACGTCTTTTGTCTGTGACTTAGGGATGTCAATTTAACGTCATTTTGTCGTCATCTTATGACGTCTTTGCTGACCAAATGTGACCAAAAATGACTAAAAAGAGACGTCAATAAGACGTTAGCTTGCTGCTTGGGAAACCAGAACTGTAAGTACCTATAAGTATAAGACGCCTAGTACAGTAACCTTCAAAAAAATATATAAACTTTTGACAATATGTAAAGGGTTTTAAACAAATCATAATACGGTCATCAATAGATAATAATTATTAAAAAGGATTTCCAAACAAGACCGGTCCCTCTCGCCATTGGAGAGTAAATAAACAAGCCGTACCCATATTTTAAGGACCTTTTGTATATTAACTGAGTAACTACATAGCGTGATAACCCAGCTATACGGGGTGAGACAAGTGACCACTTGAAAACGGTTGGAGATAGATACCATCTAAAACGTCGTGTATAAATTAAAAAAAGACAATGGAAATTTCCACAATCTAGAAACTCTAGGGATAAAAGAACGAACAAAGTGGGAAGTTCGGGGCCTGTCCAGTTGGACCGTATAAGGATGCATACACGCGGAACCACGAGTTTTTCTGTTAGGAACCGTGAGTGGAGGAACTATACTTGATAATTCTTCAGAGCAAAAGCCATGGAAGTACCTATAAAAGGCGATAAATCCCCCACAGCCCGACGATGGGCAAGAGAGGAAAGCCTTTCTGTAAGTAAAGGATCAATATTAGGACAAAGAGCTCTTCTTTGAATAAAATCAAGAATGCTTAGGGTTGTGGGGGACGCCATGCCCCAGATATGAGAACAATATTCCAAGGGAGGTCGGATTTGGGACACATAAATTAAAAGGAAAAAAATACTTTTGGCTCGAAAAAGAAATCCAAGCTTTTTGAAGCTGCCGTGGCTATAGATACAATGTGTTTATGCCAGTTAAGGTTACTTTCAACTGTGACGCCTACAAGATTGAAGGTGTCTTTGCTCTGTAAAACTTTGCCGCTCATAAATAGAGGATGAGTATTTGATGACTCTTTTTGCGACAAGGAACATGATTGTATTTTGGATGCATTAAAATGGACGAGATTTTTGACGCCCCAATCCAATATTAAATTAAGATCCTGCGAAAGAGATATCTGCATCACTTTGCGTTTTTTTTTCAAATCAGGTTTAGTGATGGGTTTAGGAACCTGAAATCTGGAGTGAAGGGTACTATAGTCGGCGAAACTATGAATGGAATTAGTTGTGGATGAGAGAAGGTCGTTGATGTGAAGAAGAAACAATGATGGTGACAGAACTGTGCCCTGAGGCACTCCAGCATTTACTTGGTGAAAGCTTGAAGAATGGCCGTCCACAATAAGTCCAAGAAAGTGGTCTTATTAAAAACATTACATTATATACCACCTTCAAAGAAATTATGCTGATTATCTCACCAAATTGGCCATTACCAGCCACCACTGATAAAATAACAAAAAATAATACACAACACTTAAATGCTTAATGAAAAAAGTATTCTTGACAATCAGTAGAAATCATTTGACAAAAATAAACGATCTAAAATGTCCTAACTGTTTTATATTTCCTTGCACTACAAGGTTGCATCCAATCCTGTCTGATCTGGCGATGCAGATTTTTTACACTATCCAAAGGTTTTCTTTCATAGCTAATTGAGATCGGCAATCGCAGATCGGTTTCGAACTATTTGTTTCTCATCAGTACGGTGTAGGTGATAACAAAAAACTCCAAAGGAATAATTTAAGCAATCAAAATGGCGAATAAGCGGCAGCTTATCCTCTATTTCGCTTTCTGTCGACATTGTGAAAAAACTAAAGGAACCTAGGTCCGTAAAACAATAACTTATAGGAAAAAAAAATTCTATACAAGCTTACTAAATCATTATACAGAAAAAAGAGTTAAACTACCGCTTATTCGCCATTTCGATTTCTTAAATGATTCCTTCGAAGTTTTTGTTATCGCCTACACCGTTCTGATGAGAACCAAATAGTTTGAAACCGGTCTGCGGTTGGTGATCTTATAACATCGCTCAATAAGTCCGTAGGATAGCTAATAAAACAACAATATTTTGACATAATCTGAATTTATTCATCAATATAGTCTCCTTTTAAGGCGATACAGTCAGTCCAACGCTTCTCTAACTTTTCGATACCATGTTTGTAGAACGATTTATCTTTCCCTTCAAAATATGCCTCAGTTTCGGCGATGACCTCATCATTTGATCCAAATCTCTTTCCCTGGAGCATCCTTTTGAGATCCGAGAACAGCCAATAATCGCTGGGGGCCAAATCTGGCGAGTACGGTGGATGGGGCAACAATTCGAACTGCAATTCATTCATTTTCACCATCGTTTTCATCGACTTGTGACACGGTGCATTGTCTTGATGAAAGAGAATTTTTTCTTCTTCGTGTGCGGTCGTTTTGCGTCGATTTCAGCCTTCAATCGTTCCAATAAAGCCATGTAATATTCGCTGTTGATTGTTTTACCTTTCTCAAGATAGTCTATGAACAATATACCATGACTATCCCAGAATACGGAGGCCATAACCTTGCCAGTAGAGGTTTGAGTCTTTGGGCGCTTTGGGCGGCTTTCACCGGCTAGTGTCCACTCAGCCGACTGCCGATTTGACTCAGAAGTGAAGTGGTTGATTCATGTTTCGTCCATTGTGACGTAGCGATGCAAAAATCCTTTTATCACGGTTAAATAGGGCCAAACATGCCTCAAAATCATCGATTCGTTGTTGTTTTTGGTCCGGTGTTAGCAAACGCGGCACCCATTTCGAACAAAGCTTCCGCATACCCAAATGTTCATGCAAAATGGTAAACACACTGCCTTCTGATATCTTTACGGCCTCAGCAATCTCCTTCAATTTCAATTTGCGGTCGTATAAGACGATTTTGTGGATTTTTGTATGTTTTCTTCAGTAACTGCCGAATTTGGGCGACCGAAACGTTCAGCATCATCGGTGTTCGTTCGACCACGTTTGAAGTCACCAAACCACTTCTCAACCATTTGCCTCGATGGAGCAGAGTCCGGATAACATTTGTCAAGCCACTGTTTAGTTTGCACCGTATTTTTTCCCATCAAAAAGCAATGCTTAATGAGCACACGAAATTCAGATTTTTCCATTTTTTCAATTTACAAGAGTTGATTCAATTGTTCACACTGTAACTTGGTAAATAATAGTTCGAATGTCATGAAATTTTGACAGGTATCGTTTGAAGGCTGGTATTTTCTAAAAATCATAAGGATTTTGTTTTTGTGTCGCCATCTATATGTCATCCTACGGACTTATTGAGCGATGTTAATTAACTCTAAAGGAAAAACCTTTGGCTAGTGTGAAAATCGGCATCGCCAGATCAAACAGTGTTCGATCGATGCAAGAAAATAACAAGCAGTAAAGGGTTTTTAATTCTTTAATTTTTGTAAAATATCACCTAAATAATTTTAATTTAAATAATTTAATAATAAATTATGAACAAAACTAATAATTTTAATAATGAACAACAAAAAACTCTACGTAATTAAGTCAATATTAAAACGGTTAAAAAAACTTTTGACCAGTATGATGGGATTTCAATAACCATTAATTAATAATAAATATATCAAAGTTAAATTTAACCAATTTCGTTTTGATAATTAATAGAAAATAAATAGGGATAGAAGCTCTCAATGGACCCAAAATATGGCTATGTATAATTTTCGAGATATAAGGAATCAAAGTGTGTTCATTGTCACAGACTTTCAAAAATGTGTTTACGTTAGAGAATTTTAGAGAGTTAGGATCATTCAATTTATTTTGTTAATTTATTTAAATAATTTACCATCATTTTTCCAAGTTCTTTCATCACTATCGAAGGTTTCCGAAACCGCCCGAATTATCCACTGAGAACTTTTATGCCATCCTGTACTATGGAATTTTCGCGATATTTCTCCAAAATTCTAGATCATTCTTTACTCTTCCATATTACTATAAAGGGCGACAGAAAACCTTCGAATGATTAGTATAGATTCGACTTTTGTGGTGTAAACTTCGAGACATTGACAAGTAAAGATTTTGTCGTTTTTGTATCCATAGTTACGTTTCACTGTTAATAAAGGTATAAAAACGAAAGCACGTGTTTTTATACGAGGTGATTCGGAACATTATTTTGGCCCTTTTTTTTCTTACGCGAAATGAAACCTTTATATTTCTACAAAAAAAGTATTTTCGGTCACTCTATATATTTGAAGATATTCTTTAGTAAAACTATTTTAAAAATTATTATCTAACACATATTAATTAACAAAAATCTTGTTAAACGAATTTTCTTGCAGTACTTACACTAATGCAAAAAAGAACTTTATTAAATTGGTGCGGAAAATGACTATTTCAAAACTAACTTGAGTTACTGGACACCCTGTATGTATATAGGTAATTTGATTTAAATGGATGAAAACTCCGATATCTATTGGTGCCTAAACGCTGAGGTTTATCGACTTTAATAAAGAGTACCTTATTTTTTTAATTTTGATTGTCTATAAAATGGCGCCCCCAGCTTTGCGATATCTGTCAAAATAAAAAAGTTATGATGTAAATAAATTTTAAGTTTTAGGTAAAGTGCCCTTTGGCGGTATTTAAAAAAGTACTTTTGTCTTAAAACTATTAGAATCTGCAAAGCTCGATTTGTGTGCCAAATATCAACTGGATTGGTTAAAAATTAAATGCAATATGACGAAAAAACCAAAATAAAAATTGAACTTTGACAGCTTGTAACTCGAAAACGAATGATTTTTTGAAAAAAATGTATATGAAGCTCTACCCTTATTTTGTCAAGTAGAATCACCCCCTTAAGTTTAGTGATTAATTTTTGAATCACCCTGTATATTAATTTTAGCATTTCCAGATATTATGTACTTTTTTTCAGAATTTGCAACCGCGACCCTATCAACAATAAAAATAATTATCCCCTTGTGTGACCAAACACCTGTCAGCGGTAGAAAAAATTATTTCTAAACTTTTTTATGAAATTACAACGGGGATAAATGATATTTAGACCACTATTCGAGACAGTGACATATGGCGCTTGTACATTTTTCCAACACCTTTGCGTGTCCGCGTGCCTCTACCTAATTTATTATCCCCAACAACTTTTATCCGCAAATCGGGAAAGTACGAATGGAAAAGCTTAATTTTCTGCTTAATTGGGTTTTTCATACTGTGTGATTTAAATGTTTTCATTGTTGAGGGATTTCCTATGATCTCGGTATTTTTTCCAGTCGTTTTTTCTGTTAAAATATTGAAATACCTATAGATCTATTTTACTTCTCTCTGTTCTTTGCAAAGTTATTGATACATTTATTAACTTGCAAATCCTTAAGTATTTGGAAAAACACAAAATTTTCCATGGCAGACCATGGGTTATCACAAAAGATTAAAGTACAGCTGATCTTCTTTCCTTCTTATCACACAACTGGCACAAGTCTTTTAAATTTTTAAGTGAATCCCGGATCGTTGCTCTGGGTATCTGAGTCAGTTTTCCTTTTTCCTTCTCTTTCTTTTCTTTTTCCCCAAACTATGTACAAATGATGGCGGCTCACCAGGAAGTAAAGTATTGCGGAGGTAAAATACCCCTCCATTCGGATCTCCGGTCGAGGGGTGCATCCGGGAGGCCTCCATCGAGAAGTTTAATTTCTTTTGCAAACATATGTGGGCTTAACACCAATATAAACTCCGTTCACCATCACCTTCAGTCATCTAAACCCCACATACTGTATCTAACGGAAACACAAATAAGTTCCAAATCTTCAACCAACCACCTTCTCTTCCCAGGCTACGAACTTATTTCGTCTTTCCGCCCACATGGTGGTGTACGTGCTTACGTCCGCAACGATCTGGCTTGTGCTCGAGTTTCCAATCTTGAATCGGGTAGGCCTGATATCCTTTGGTTCAAACTTTCCCGTAGGTCTGGCATGATGCGCTTCTCAACTTTTTTCTACGGTCTTCCAAGTAAACTCTGCAGATCTTCTTTCCTTCATATGACACAACTGGAAAAAGGCTCTTGAGTTTCTAGATTAATTCCAGATCGTTGCTCTTAATATATCCAATGCTTTTAACCACGTCCGACATGTTTCGCTTCTTAACTTTTTCCTACGGTCTCTTTCTTTCTAATCGTCATAAATCAGTTATTGTCCTGGATGGTCTATCTTCACGCTTTCACCAAGTTAATAGTGAGGTGCCTCAGAGCTCAGTATTGGCACCAACTTTAACTCTTCTTTAAACCATCGACCTTCCCCCTTTTACAATTAACTCCATTTATTGGTTTGCTGACAATAGTACCCTTCACTCCAGTTATTGGGTACTCAAACCATTTTCTAAGCCCGACTTTGAAAGCAAAGGCAGAGCGATACAGATATCTCTTGTACAGGACCTTAATTTAGTTTTTGATTGGGGCGCAAAAGTTACTTCCAATTTAATTCGTCCAAAACAGGATCATGTTATTTTTCGTAAAAATGTTTACCTAATACTCACCCTCCATTAATGAGAGGCCAAATTCTGCAAAGCAACAACACATTTAATCTTGTAAACGTCACATTTTAAAATAATCCTAATTGACATAAGTACATTATATCTATAGCCTATGCTATCAAAAAGCTCAGGTATCTCTTCAAAGCCAAAGAGTATTTTCCTCTTCCAATTTATACGTTTTAAATTTGACCCTCTCTGAAATATTGTTTTTATATCTGGAGAATCTGGCGTCTTTCTTAACACTAAGCATTCTTGATTCCCCTTAAAAATTAGGTGTTCTTTCTATTATTGATCATTTGCCTTCCTGTAAAGGATCTGTTACTTTGTTTAAGTAGTTCCACGGCTTCTACTAAAATTAATTAACTGTCCGGTACAATCCCTTCACTTTCGACTCCCAACAAAGACACTCGTAGTGCTACAAGTATGCAACACTATACTGGACAGGCACCAAACCCCTCACTTTGTTTATTCATTCATCATCAAAGTTTCTAGAATGGCACCTGCTGCCCATGGAGGTATATCCTTTCCTCCTGCATCTTCAAGTATTTAAGTCATGTGTCAACAAACTCCCTCTTACCTCGCTTAAGACACCCACGGTACGTTAATATTACAGCTTCAGCATTGGTGACTTGTCCAAAAAAAAATAAATAACCGTATTTTTAATAAACTATAAGTTATATCCAAAAAGAAAACATTTTTTTAAGACAAATAGTTTTGTTTTGGAAAATAAACCATTAAATTATTTTTTTAGGCAACATTTACCAAATACGCATTCCTATTAGTAAAATCTTACACAATGTTATAAACACTACAAAAGTTAGGATAGTCCAATGACTTTCATTATAGTCTATTTTTTTGCAAGAGATAGTAATAAAAATGTCTCGGGACGGTTAGAAGGTTGTAAACCATAGGCGCACCAGTCTCTGTGCAAAGAACAGGTAGAAATACACCGAATTGCGTTAAATAAGGATTATAAATTTTATATATATTTTAGTATCTTTCCGTATGTGCAACTGAGTGGTTATAAATTGTTAGAGTCTTGTTCAAAGTATTACAGTATTGTAAAAATGGCTTCTCCGCAGAAACGCGCATGTCTGGGCCATTTAACTGAAAAGCAGATTGTTAAAAACGTATTCGATTATACAGGGTGCGGCAGAATGGACTCCCACATTTGGGTAGCAAATAAAAAGTCTACTATAAAATATGAAGCTAAACTTTTATTATTTTCAAAAAGAGCACACTTTAAGTTTTTTTTTAACTATGTTTTCAAAATTATATCGTGTAACTGACGGCCGTTAGCAGCGACACATGCGAAGGCGTTCCTAGAAGTTCCGCATCACTTTTATCACCATGTCTTGAGGAATAGCAGCAGTTTCATCTCGGATCGCTGTCTTGATTTAGGAAAGTCAAGAACGAGTTGCCCTTAAGTTAGCAACCCATTTAAAAATTGTTTTCCGGTCTGGAACAGAGGCATTCGGAGGCAGAAAGCGCGTACAAAATACTCTTTTCGACGCGGTGACACATTCGTCATTTTTGAATAATAGCTCAATAACAAATCCACGTTGGTCACCAGACCAAGACATAGCGCCTAGTAACAAACCTTATCAATCGCCCAAGCGAATGTGACCATCCCCACCAATGTCCAACTCCCATTACCGATGTTCTAGCCTGATGAAATGTGGGAGTCCATTCTGCCGAACCCTGTATTAGAAATGATCAAAACTCTAATTTAAGTGTGGACGATTGTGTTCAAAAATGTGCGTTGATGACTGGGGTGGAAAAAGCGACAATTTACAGAATTTTTAAACAAGAAAAAGAGGGAGGTATAATTCCACCAAAAAAGCGATGGGCACAAGTGAAAGGTGAAGTAGCCAGAAATAATACTACGTTTAATAGTAGATATAAAAACAACTATTTCAAATTGCCATATCTAATGCTTCCCCAGAAAACTGGAAAAAATGTGTCGAACATGTATTAGAAGTAGAAAATAAAATGTGGTCTTTGGATATAATAGTAGATACAACTGTTGAACCTCTAATTATTATACAAGTAGAGTCATATATGACTCAAGTAGTGATAGTATGTCAGATATGGAAGAATGTGAATAACTAGATGTAGATTATGTAGCATATTTAATTAGGTATAGATTATATTTTAAATAATTATTTTTTGACTATGCATTTTTATTGTGTATTATTAAAATGGTTATTATTAACTATAATTATACCAACTGTACAATATTGATATACTATAATTTAAAAAAAAAATTTACACATATAAAAGAAACAAGATTTTCATTTTACCTAAACTGTTTAAAAAGGGTAAGTTCCAAAAAATAAACTCAAGCGCACCGCCACTGTCAAGGTTTTTATCACATTATTCCCACGTAAATACAGGTAAACATCTGTGGTTCCTTTGTATTTAACACAAGAGGTTGACGAATATTAGAACGGAGCCTGCCGGCCTAAAATTATAATGCCTTATCAGTACATTACAGGTAGAATTGAAGAAAAATATTTATACTCGGACTAACACAGAAAGCGAATTGCCATAAAATTAAATGATTTACTACTCTCTCTTGCAACAAAACAGGGTATAATATTTTTTTCTATTGTGTACTTTTTAAGATCAAATATCATCTACATCAAACAAATTTCCCTAAACACAACTTTTTTAAATATTACAAGGGTAGAAAACCTGGAGCTTTTAATAGCTCTACACCTTATGTTATTTGTTTTTGTTTTTTCTAATACAATATTTATTTAAAATTGGATTTCATACACAAATATTTATTATTTTAATGAAATTTATTTTAAAATTAATTATAATCACAATATTACCAATGTAATTTTTGCGATTTAAAATAAAATCACTAATATTACCTTTGTCAACAGATTTTAATTTCTATAAAGAAAAACAATCCATTTTAATAATAAAATCATCGACAAAAAACAACAAATATACGTCATATAATAACGTCAACATGGGAATGCATGGCGAGCTCTTTAGAGAGTTTTTGTTGACGTAATGAGTTTTCAATTACTATTAATTAATGTTATCAAAGCAGAATTTTGCAAATTTCATAAATGCAAATATTAAATCAGAAATTATTATGTCCATGTGATGTAATCGGAACTAAATTATTATACAAGATTATTTTTGGTTTTTTGAGTATATTGATTTGGGTAAAAACCACACTTATTATCGTTATAAAGCTTATTAAAATTATTGATGCATTAAATGGCCCTACGTTGATATTTAAAAATACAAGGGAATTCAAAATGTATACTTAAGGCAAAGCGCAAAATTCAGACGTGTATTGCGCGTGTGAGGTGACGCGACAAGGGACACACGGCGTGAACGTGCCACACACGCTGCGTAGTGATCTCGGTGAGGCGCGTGTTTCTACCAACCGCCTTAAAGAATGTCTAATACTTGAACAAAACAATTGTTATTATAAAACTTAAGTTTTAAATCTAAATTAGATGCTACTGTATAGGATGTTTGGTTTGATTTTATGGAAAAACAGAAATTTAAATCACCTAATAAGTATATTTTATCGGAGACAAAAAGAAGTGTATACTTTTAAATTACAACCATTAGATGGGTGCTGTTGATTTTTCAATTACACAAAAGTGTTACAATCTTATTTAATTTTTTTAAACTTTTAGCAAAACGTGGGTATTGAAACCACAAATGGTTCACTGGGTATTCAATACTGGGGTGAAATCAGCCATAACAAATGCATCCATTGTCTGGTGGAAATAGGACCAAACAGCATACGGCTGTACATACTTCGATTGGGCAATTGTACAATCAACATTCTTGCGGACAGTCCCAAGTTATCAGTCAGACTGATGGTGATATAATGCCTTGGGGAACTTAAGAAACTAGCAGGACGCAACAATATGAGGTTGATATGGGTGCCAGGGAATTTCGGAAACCGAGGCAACGAAAAAGCAAACGAACTAGCAAGAAGGGGGCAGCCACGACATATGTTGGGTCTGAACCAGTCCTTGGAGTGCCAAAGAACACCTTCGCAAGTGTGGTACAAAACTGAGTAAAGGACCAACAAAGACTGTAGGTAGACAGGCTTCCTCAACATTTGCATGGGAAAACATACATCAGAGGACCATGCTCAAAAAAGCCAAAGACCTACCTAAAATGGGTAGGAATCAGATAAGAAAAACTAAAAGGTTTCCTCACTGAACATGCTTCAATTAAAGAACAAAATGAGGTTATATAACAGAGAACTGAACTGCAGATTATGTAGATCACAAACCAAAACAACAGCCACATACTGTTAGGGTGTAAGGCACTGGACTACAAATGATAAATTATTTTTAAAATTTTCAGGTATTTTAAAATGCCCCCGAAAATATGGTACACACCTAGCAGACCTAGACCGCCTTCTTTCAGGAAATAGGGTACTGGCCTGGTTACAATAAAACGGCAGTATGGTACAATAAGCCTTCAGGCTGCAGCACCAACGGACATGTAGAAGGCTTCCTAAAAGGAGCAAAAATCGGCCATACATCGGTATGGCAAAACATGGATCGTTTTGACACTAACGCAGATCATCGCAAATCAGTGCAGACTGTAGCAGACAGTAGACCAGTCTCTAGACTTCCAAACCACCGACCGTGTAAACGAGCCTTTAATTGTTCGCAGTCTTTCAGATAGTTCCGCTGCTCTAAAAGCCTTGAATTCTCATCAGCCATATGCAAGAGCTCGAACAATAGGATAGAATTCCTCTGGGGTTATGTACACTGAGAAAAAGAAGGCAATTTTAAATTAAGCACCTTGTGTCTTTCCTTGAACAAACTTTTGAGCATATGTATTAGACTGGGCCAAAAAAACACTGACTTTTATTTTTCGATGAAATTACTTTTGGATTCAACTTCAACGTTGAATAAATTTTGAAGAAGTAAATTTTTGTATGGCATTTAATCTTTTAAAATTATTTGTATTGGTAGTAGTGATAAAAATCCAAACTCAAGAAACAAAATTGAACAAATAAATAGTTTTTACTGTTCAAATGCCGGTTACATGGAAAACAGCTTATTTTGACGAAAATTCCACACCACTGTTTTTGACCAATCCAAAGTATAGTTTGTGGTCTGGGGTACCCTGGAGCGAATTATAGTGGAAATTATTTGACATAATCTTTGAATTTGTTTTATCGTCACGTCTGTCATCCACATACACAATTAAAGAAAATATTATTTTGTACCAGTTGTAGTATTTTAGACCTGACATAATATAAAATAATATGTAAGGTTTTAAGTCCCCCAATGACAATTTTATACAACCAAAGTTGGTAAATTAATATCATAGGACTAAAGTAGTAGACGTAATTGAAGAGAGATCGAATGCAAGGTATAGGTCTAAAAAATTAAAATTAACTATTTTTACTAACTCTAGTAATATAAGTAATTTATAATATAAAAGAATAGACAATGATAAACTTTAAAATTACATATATTTGCAACTACAATTGATAAATTAGAAATTATTTATTTTATAGTAAAATTTTAAAGCTCGGGTCAAAGTTACAAACATTAAATTTAAAAGAATATTATTTAAAACAAACTTGGTGTGAAATTTTCTTTCCGAATACCACACGTGCTTAAATTATTCTGGGAAAATTTTCTCGGCCACGAATATTTTAAGAAAATTCTCCCTCGCCACCGTCTCGGAATAATTTTTAAAATATTCGTGGCCTTAAAAATTTCCGGAAATAAATTTTGCACTAGTGGTATTACATGTGATAATTTACGAAGAGGTCTTTTTATAGGATATTTAATTTTCTTTAAGAATGTGTGTTGGTAATTTTTTTTAATTAACAATACGAGAATTTTGCATTAAAAGGAGATTGTTGTCAAATAACTGTTAGTCAAGAAGATAGACTTCCTAATATTAATATTAAGGGTTCAAACCTTTACGACATATGTTTTTTATTTTCGATATATTTTTCAAAATAAAAAGTCGACTATTTTGGCCTAGTCTAAATATATGTTCGGTTAACCTCTAATATTTTGGCATAATGAATATGTGGTTTTTCTATGTTCCATTAATAAGTGATCACCTTGTTTAGTCTACAAGTACTCTAATCAGGCAAAACAATCAAAACTTTTCCACTAAAATAATACGGGTATTATTACATTTCGTTTCAATAAATCTTGTTTAACTCGTAAATAATTTTACCATTTATATCATATGCCCAGTGTTTTTATTTAACATTAAATTGTATGAAATTGGTAAATTTTGGTTTGAGTATTTAATAATTATTAATACTAGTCATTAAAAGCTTTCTATTTCAGTTAAAAGCTTCCCATTAATTTTAATACTAATATTGTTATGTGGAATATGTTTGATATTTTTTCTAACCATGCGATTACCTTCGTATATACAACTAAAGGCGTTCACCACCCTTCTCATTCTTTTTTTTTTGGTCCAGCTCTACAACTTGGCAATATAATCTACAAAACTACCGTTTAAATGTATTAGCAAACTTTTTAATTGCTCCTGTTTTTCATTTCATCTTTATTTACACTACCTAAAGCTATTTTATTACGTATTTCTAACACGCACAAGAAAAGAAAAAACATTTTTGAAACAGACAGGTCAGATTACATGATAATGCTAAGAAAAACAAAGAAAGCTAGACAAGTGCCTGATAAGAAACTTATAAAAGGAAAGCGAATCGTGACCTTTGTGGTTGTTATACTTTACGGCACCTTTTAACGCTAGTGCCACTACGGAAGTTATTTTTAAATAACTATTACTTAAAAATGTCTCTTCGACTTGGGAAGGAACCCGACCTTCCAGGTTAAAAAGTCCTTAAACTCTGTTCACTTCGGTAGCTGGGAGACGATTTTGTATGTGTTAAGTAATTGTTTAACCAAGGCTCTATTAATTAAACACAAAGAAGCAGTAGCCATAATTTGCTCTTTTTCTCCATGCTGCATCGGAAGACCGAGTCATCCAAAATATTAACATTGGTCTGGTAAGCTACAGACGACACACTGCGGATCGTTTTAACACTACCACAAATTATTAAAGACCAGTGCACCATAGCGGGCGGCAAACTAGTCTGTGGTCTGTCATACCAGTTTCTGGTCTGCCAAACCAGACTGTGATCTGTTAAACCAGTTTATGGTCTGCCAAACCAGTCTGTGGTCTGCCAAACTAGTATGTGGTCTGCCAAACTAGTCTGTGGTCTGCCAAACTAATCTATGATCTGCCAAACCAGTCGGTAGTCTGCCATATCAGTCTGTGGTCTGCCAAACCAGTCTGTGGTCTGCCAAGCCAGTCTGTGGTCTGCCAAGCCAGTCTGTGGTCTACCAAACCAGTCTGTGGTCTGCCAAACCAGTCTGTGGTCTGCCATACCAAAATGTGGTCCGCCAAACCACTGACCATGTAAGCTGCCACTGCCACATCGTGTAATGATGATTTCCCCATACATTTTTTGGTAGCAAGAGAAAAGCACAAAATAAATATGAGGTTTTAAAAACGTTTAAAGTAAAGTAGCAGTAGTAGTAGTAGCAATCTATTTAATAAATAAAAATACCATCAGATCTAAACAATTCATGTGAAAATTCCCGTAGACACTGAGCTTTATTAAAATATTTCAAACGTATCTAAAATTGGCGAAATTAATTTAAATAATTTTTTATCTTATTCTTTATCTACTAAATTTTGACAGTAAATGTAGTCTAATAATTTTCACTATACAATTTTCAATATTAATAACATCTTTCAGATAAAGTGGTCTTTTAATAATATCTGATATGGACCCCTTGCTACATGAAAACCTAAAGAAAAGATAAATTTGCTTGATAAAGAAGACCCAAATGGTAAATATTGGGGAGAGCTATAAAAATATGATGAACGTCATTAATTAATTTAAATAAGTTTATTATGTAACTGTCATTTTATAATATAATATTATTTTTACTCAAGGAATTTTTTAAAATATTAACACAAGTTTTTTTGATATCTTTGACTCATTCATTAAGATTTTCATTTAAAAAAGCAATTATGAATGTTATGTAAAAAATATTTATTACAAAATTTACGAGGAATGCTCCAGAAAAATATATCTAGCCACAAATCGCTAATTGTATTGGCAAAAATGTATCAGTAAGGCTTCTAACTAGCTTCCTATGTGCCTTATTCTCCAGATTTGACTCCACTGGATTTCCATTTTTTCCCCAATTTAATTTTTTTTCTGATTATAAATCCGCAGCGGATTCTTTGTACAAACGCCTATTGAAAAAAATGGCTTTAAGGCTCTTAAGCAGTGATTAAATGAATCTATGAAGCTACGCAAAAAAACTTTGTATACAAATAAAACTAGTTTTTGTTTACAACCATGAATGTAGTGTGGACATTTCCGACTTTTAAAAATTTGAAAGTGTTACTTTTCTGACTTTTGCTTTTATGTCTTGGAAGAAAAGTTAACTTTCCTCCCGTGGGCCGAAAGTAAAATAATAAAAAATGTTTAATCATAATAACTTTTTAATTTTTTTGCCCGATCTCAATTAACTTCTGGTCCAGTTGTAGTTCCTTTCATAAAGATTAATATTAAAATTGCAAAAAGTTTTATAGAATTAGGTATTATACAGGGAAGAGCTGAATGTTGCATTTTGACCCAAAATTTTGAATACCCTGTGGAATAATTTTATGTTACAATTTTTTACCAGTGCAAAATTTTATTACTTCTTTAATTTATATCGGTATATGTATTAAAAAAGATACAATGTTTTAAAGAAAACAGTGCAAGTTAATTATTATGATGTTTGTAATATGTATACGCTATAATGCAAACATATTGGGGAAACTTAAGATTTGGATGGTCATATTTCCGAATAGTATATCAAATGTAGTATTTTTTAAAGGTCTTTAAAAGATCTTTTTACTGGTGATGTAATATACAAGGTGTTAATTTTTTTAAATCACACTTTTTGTCGTCCCTGTATATCTTATCTTAGCAGATAACAAAAATCTAGTTACTTATTTGTAAATTATGAAACCAACTTAATAAACTTATATTTGTGTTTATTTTTTATCATAAAAAATATTAATTTTAAGAAAGGTGTAAAAGTATAACAAGACACAAATTTCATGGTCTTCTTTAAACATTTGTGTTTCCCTTTAAAATAAAGGAATTAATAAAATTTAAAACAAAAGGTATTTTTTAAGGTTTTTAAAAGATATTTTTACTGGTGTTATAATATACAGGGTGTTAATATTTTTAAATCACACTTTTCGTCGTCAAAAATATTTGTCATCCCTGTATATCTTATCTTAGGCGATAACAAAAATCTAATTACTAATTTGTAAACTATGAAACCAACTTCATAAACTTACATTTGTACTTATTTTTTATCATAAAAAATATTAATTTTAAGAAAGGTGTAAAAGTATAACAAGACACAAATTTTATTTTCTTCTTTAAAAATTTGTGTTTTCTTTGAGAATAAAGAAATTAAAATAAATAAAAAATAGTATTTTCTTAAGGTTTTTAAAAGATCTTTTTACTGATGATATAATATACAGAGTGTTAATTTCTTGAAATCACACATTTCGTCGTCAAAAATTTTTGTCGTCCCTGTTTATCTTATCTTAGGAGGTAACAAAAATCTAATAACTAATTTGTTAACTATAAAACCAACCTTAGAAACTTACATTTGTATTTATTTTTTATTATAAAAATAAAATTTTTAAGAAAGGTGTAAAAGTATAACAAGACATATATTTTATTTTCTTCTTTAAAAATTTGTTTTTCCTTTTAGAATAAAGAAATTGATATAAATAGAAAAAAGTGATAAGAAAAAATGGCTTAAAAATCCAATACACTGATAAAGTAAATGTGAATTTAATTTATTCTACAGGGTCTTTAAAAATTTGGGTCAAAATGCAACATTTGACTTTTTCCTGTACAAGACCTAATTTTATAAAACTTTTTGCAAATTCCTATTGTGACGTATAATTTTGAAAAACACATAAGGCTACTTGACGTCACTTGGGCAAATATACCATATGGAACTATCTTTTGGACCATGAGACCGGTGGACCATCAAAACTAACTTTGCATTTTTTAAAACCAACTTAACTTATTTGACTAACTAAACTTAGTACGGGCATACCCCCACTAGGGGTAGCCCGTACGGAGGTTAACTAAAACTTTAACTTTTACTTGACTTCACCAACTACTTCTTATCTAATTTTTTCTAACTTTTCTCTCTTCTTTAAATATCAAATTTTCCAGTGTTTGTTTCTATTTCTACGCGACCCAATTTGTTTAATATTTTTATTTTATTATTATAAGAGTAACCTAGAAAATTGTTTAATTTATACTTTTAAAACCTTGACACCTCACGTATATCTTTATTTAGCAAAATTCCCAAAATGTATACTTTTTATACTAGGTGTTCACACTATTTAATAATAATCTTGATGTAGAAGCTACAACTAGACGAAAATATATTTGAAATTAGTTAAAAAAAACGAAAGGTATTTAAGATTGAATATAAAAAAAAATCTTTGTCCGATTTTTATTTGTCCAGGAGTGTATAATAGTATTTTTTTAATTTTAACCGTAAAACTTAACCGTGGTTACTGTTAAGTTTTTCATGTACACATTGGATAGAATCTAGAGCTAGCAATAATCTTTAAAATGAGGAAACACTAATGCATATAAAAACATCTCCAAAGTTAATTAAGCATTCCTTAGTTCATACAATTTTGTAAATGACACATATTTTTAAAGTCGATAAAAATAGAATTTATTATCAAGGATGGTTTACATAAAAATGAAAAATTTAATACAAAAATTTTCATGACTTAAGTTATTTAAAAGCCTTCTCTAATTCCAAGCCCAACAAGTCTATATTATAACCACTAAAACAAAAAAAAATAGAGTTCTGCTAAATTAAAATAAGAACCGTGCCGGGTAATATTTTTCTAATTTTCTGCAGTTTAAGCAATTATATTCTACATGTTTCAGGCGTTGCGGAAAATGCTTTTTAATTTAAACGTATGCATTATAAATCTTTTTATTTAGGCTGCAAAAATGGCCAACTTTCTGGTTCATTATGAAGAAGTACAGGGTGTCTTAAATTCGAGGGTGACTAAGTGACCAATGGAATTTTGGAAACAAAAAAAAGATAGTAGGCTTTGCGACACTTCGGTTACCCCCACTCCTTCCACCTTTGGTTCCATTCACTTACTGCTGACCCCGCCCACTTAGTTGCTTTCTAAACGCCACGGACGACGAATCAAGGCTCGACCGATGAAATCAAGAAATTGGATGAGGAGAGGTGTTAAAAGTTCCTAATTCCATAAAAAATATTTATTTATTAGACAAGGAAAAAAAGCTTTAGATTTTACCTTGAGGTTGTGTTGTGTCGCGACGCAAAGCGGAGGGAAACAATAAACCGAGAGCTAAAATCTAAAAATTTTTCCGTGTATAATACACATTTTTTTTGTGGTGGAAAAAACGTGACTTATTATTGAAAAAAATATGATATTAAAGTCAGAAAATTATTCGTGTAAAATTTAAAGTTTCAAACTGGTCGACTGGTATGTTTGAGACACAATTAGACCTGCGTTACTATGGAAACCCTTAAGAAAATTATTTAATATTTGTCAATGCAATTTTTGTAATTTGACGGATTGAAATTAAAAAGTTGAAACGAAAAGCAATTGTTTAGTATCTATTTGGAATTTTATAAAGTTAAAAACATATCTGACTGGACCCCTAATATAAGGGGAATGTAAGTTCTGTATAATAAATTATTCTAAAATTAAATATTTACCTTTGGTGTATGTATGTCCGGGAAAAAAGTATAATTTTATAAAAAAACATATTTTAGTACTTGTTAACAGATATCAATATATATACAGGGTGGCCCACCATATTCGACACGGTCTGTAGCTGGATAACCATGGGGTTTTTAAAAAAGTAAATACTGAAACATATACAGGTCGAATAAGGCCACAGTATAAAATTATTTTACTCTATATAGGATGTCTCAAAAAGTGTGACGTATCAAAGTTACATTTTTTAAATGGAACACCCTATATTTTATGGCAGTTTTAGATTCTACATAAAAAATAATTGAAGTTTGTTAATAGTACCAAGTGTCTAATTTTATTCGTTTTTGTGATATTTGATTTTTTTCAAAATGCAGGGGTGCAATTAAATTAATTTCATTTTAACAATATAAACTCCTTAAACTTTAAAATTTGTTACAAGATTAGGAAAAGTGTGCCCTCGCATACGTAGGTCATATCGAGATCATAGATTATACAGGGTGATAAAAAAATAATTTCAATTTTTTAGAAAGTCAAATAGCAATATTTGTTTTTATTTTAAATGGAACACCCTGTATTTTTTTACACCACATGATGACAAACCAAATGCTCTTTCAAATGATGTATAGGTTGCCTATACCTATCTTTTATACTTTTTAAGTAAATTCCGTTTTAACATATTTTCATTCCAAATGTCTATTTAAATGTAAGTAGGCTGTGATATAGCTATGCCTATTTACTAAGCCACTATTGCAAAATGTAAATTTGTTGGAAAAAGCACAAAATTAAAAGATTTTGTATTATCTGCCAATATTTTAAAATTCACAGAAAAAATTCATTAGTTGCTTATAATGCTACTTCCAATAACACCTATTTTAGCTGAATGTGGTAATGATAAAACTTGTGTTTTTAAACAATCCTAATAACGCCTCTGGTCACTTATGACGA
Organism: Listronotus bonariensis; assembly: GCA_014170235.1. Lineage (NCBI taxonomy): Eukaryota > Metazoa > Arthropoda > Insecta > Coleoptera > Curculionidae > Listronotus > Listronotus bonariensis. The sequence goes on from JACEGR010004298.1 coordinate 48,412, forward strand.
CATTCTGTGACCTATAACTCGCCTCTTCCATTATCCATAATCACTGTGTCAAATTTTTTAAAGCAACTATTAAGGTTATCAGATGGTTTCTCTTGGAATATTTTTCAGGATTAACTCTAGACTAAAGTAAACCATTTTTTCACATCCTACCAGTATTATATCATCTTGTTGTTGTAGAAGAAGAGTTTTTATTTAAAATCATTGAAATTTCTTTTAAACTGACTAAAACACTAGTAATCAATAAATGGTCGTTGTTATTTTCTTAAGAAAAATTTTAATGGCTGCTATGTCACAGCCAACTTTATAAACATTTGGACTAAAAATTTGTAAAAACAGATTTTACTAAAAAGCACAAAAGATAGGTATAGGCAACCTATACACCATTTAGAAAGAGTATTTTATTTGTCATCATGTGACGTAAAAAAAAATACAGAGTGATCCATTTAAAATAAGAAAGATATGGCTATTTGATTTTCTGAAAAATTAAAATTATTTTTGATCACCCTGTACAATATTTGATCTTGATTTGACCTACGTATGATATGGCAGACTTTTTCTAATCTTGTTACACATTTTAAAGTTTAAAGTGTTAAAAGTGTTAAAGTACAATCAATTTAATTTTACCTCTACATTTTTCAAAAAAACGAATAAAGTTAGACACTTAGTACTATAAGCAAACTTGAGTTATTTTTTAAAGTAGAATCTAAAACCGTCATAAAATATAGGGTGTTCCATTTAAAAAATATAACTTTGATACGTCACACTTTTTTGAGACACCCTGTCTAGACTAAAATAATTTATACTGTGGTCTTATCCGACCTATATATGTTCCAGTATTTACTTTTTTTTAAAACCCCATGGTTATCCAGCTACAGACCGTGTCGAATATGGTGGGCCACCCTGTATATTATATATAATATATAATATCAATTTTTTTCCGACAAGGAAAAAAACGTATTTTTGTAATGGTGCGCCACAATTTTGGTGCCATTATTATAATTAAACAATTTTTTTTTGCAGACAGTGCCAGAAATTCTAAAAAATTTCGTGGATATTTGAAAGAAAATACCCAAAACTTGTGATTTGAATTTTATTTTTTCCGACGGCATTTAAAACACTTAAAAAATCAAAAAACGCTTTCTATTCCCAAAATGTTAACTTGTTAACCTCTAAAAATAGCTGTAAAGCTTGTCACTTGTGAAAAAAAATTGATAGATAAATAACTAATTTGCAATCGTGTTTTTTGCGGTATACTAAATTTTTATCTTCCACAGGGCATGTGTTTTACTCATAAAAATTTTGCGGTTGTCCATAATAAACCAAAAACGAGCGGTTTTGGTGGCCAAAATGTAATTGTTTGTTTTGCTAACTCGGTTATTAAATATACATTCTGTACGACGAATGCCTGAATACACGTAGAAAAATAACTGTGGAAAATGTAGAAAATTACAAAAATATTACTAGCTCGCACGTTGATTTTATTTAACTATTTAAATATCTATTGCCACCGCGGCTTCAAAAAGCTTGGATTTCTCTTTCGAGCCAAAAGTATTTTTCTCCTTCCAATTTATACACTCGTGTGTCCCAAATTCGACCCTCTCTGGAATATTGTTCTCATGTCTGGGGAATGGCATCCCCTACAGCCCTCAGCATTCTTGATGTCATTCAAAGAAGGGCTGTTCGTCTTATTAATGATCCTTTACTTACTCAAAGACTTCCTTCTCTTGCCCATCGTCGAGCTGTGGGAGATCTATCGCTCTTCTATAGATACTTTTACGGCTTCTGCTTCGACGAATGATCCAGTATAGTCCCTTCCCTTGCAGCTCCCAACAGAGAAACTCGTAGTGCCGCGCGTATGCATCCCTATACAGTTCAATTGGACAGGCCCCGAACCTCCCATTTCGTTCGTTCTTTTATCCCATGTTAACAAACTTCCTCTTACCCTGCTTAAGACACCCACGGTACGTTAATATTTAGGCTTTTAGCCTTCGTGGATTGTCCAAAGATAAAAAAAAAAAACAAATATTAGCGAGTCGCAAAGAAATATTTTCACGCACTTTATGTTTAAAAAAAAATTGCTTTGGCCAAACCAACCCAAGAGGTGAAAGAAACACATTTCGCAGACACTATTATTTTCACAAGAAAAAACTTCTTCAATCCGCTATTAACCTGAAAAAGTTTTCAAATACAGAGGCGGCGCCAGGGGTGGGCACGGTTGGGCGAGTGCTCAACCTAAATTGCTCTCACACAATCGTTCGCCCAGCCTGATAAATGATCTATGGACTATAATTAACAATTAACATGCGCTATGTCAAGAGAAAGGGATTTTAATGTTTATTTTAGTTTTTAATTATTTTGAAAAATTCCAAGTTTTTCCTCGTCAGTTATATTGAAAATTTATTTTTTAAAATCTTTTTGACATCCTACAAAGTCATATCTTAAATACCAAAATACCAGTGGGTGTCGGGTTATTAGATGTTTAACCCATCGTTCCCCTGTTCCGTCAACGTTGTCCAAGCACTGAAACATGCAGGTATGCATCTCACAGCACCTTTTAGACAACGCGGTAGTGACACCACGGACATTCTTTTTAAATAACTACTCCCTAAATATATCTCCCCCGCTGGGAATAGAACCGGCGCCTTCTAGCTTCGAAGATCAAAGTTCTGTCCACTGCGCCACAAAGAAGACAAAAACATAAAAATAAAATAATAAATGCTAAATGTATGTGATTTATTAAACAATTTTTTTTTGTTGCCGCAACCTACTTAGCAAAGCATTTGATTTATCACAAAAATGCAGAAACCAAACATTTTGATTTTTTGTGGCCGATATCTTGATGATAAAATTTTAGTCATCATTACCTATCTCTCTTCTCTCATCTTCATTAATACCCTTTTAAAATTGTTTTTTATAAGACTAATTAATACAGCTCCTAAACTGTAAGGAATGTGCAAATTTTTGTGAGGTTGTGAGGTATAATATTATTGACCGTTTTTGTTTTATATTGAGAGCTTGTACAATATATTGTGTCAATCAAAAACAGATTTTTATTGTGCAATTGTGATTTATTGTGCCGTGTGTGGGTAATATTGCACAATTATTTAAGTTTTCAGATACGAAAGAGTATTTGTTTTACAAAAGCAATAACACAAATATGGGTTCAAAAGCAATAGAGAGAAATAAAGGTTTTTTGGTATTTCCAAACATGTTTCATACAGCTACTTTTTCTCGATTCATGTTTTAACCAGTAGTTACAAACAAAACTAGTTATTGTGAAAATAAATTAAATATAGTCATTGCGCGAATATATTGCACTGTTTGAGACGACTAGCAATATTATGCTGTACAATATTTTGCCCAATAATATTGATCGTCTGTGGGCATCTTAGAGATGAAGGTTGTGAAGAAGCGTTTGTAAGTTGAAACACCAGTTTTGTTCGTTCTCGGTCGAGTTAACATGTCCGGAAGGGATTTCTTGCTGGGCTCTCCACGCGGTGTCGTGCATGGTGGATGTTGAAGATGTGTTGGTTCCCCGAGGAAGATAGGAAATTCACACTTAATTGAAGGCATCTTTCTTCTGGAGCTAAGCGCTGTGAGACAAAGATTCCTATATGCTGATGGCTTTTCTGGTTGGTATTGAACACGAGGTATTTCCCAAATGGCAGGAAATGGATGGGCGTACCATGGGAAGTGTCAGTTTTGACAGTGAAGGTTATACGCAAGACCAGTAGCAGTTCTTGGTTTGACAGCTGACAATTTTTGCATTGCATCGATTTGTTTACTTTAATAGCTACATTTTATAAAAAGTTTTGGAATCTCTGGGAGCACAGGCTCGATTATCCAGAGTTTCTACCTACAAAGCCCTGGAAAGCAATACGACTGGAAAGGGAGAGCTGGCAAATTGCCTCTGTAGCAGAGTCAAATAACAAAATCCAGAATCCAAGTTGAAACACCTTTTGCTTGTTTTTTTTTTTTTTTTTTTTTTTTTGTTATTACATGCACAATGGAACATGTTTTAATAGGTTAATATGTATTTTTAAACGTAGGGCTGGTTTTTTTTTCTGAGTCGGGAGTTTGTCATACAAAACGAGACTCAAACTTATTTTGTAAATTGAATTACCCTTTTTCCAGAAAACGAAACTATCTACGACACTGTATACGCCATATGTATAAGAAACCGTTTTTATTGGTAATTTTTTAAAATTTTATTCTATATAAAAGTTTATAGTGCCCTAAAAGAATTGCCAATAGTTCGCGGTTCACATGGACTATTTTTCAAGTAACTAAGCAAGGTTAGTTTATATTTATAAGGTTGCGACATATCCTCAACTTTTAGGCGGTTCGAGGTCGGGGACGCAAGGAAGGGCACTCCACGGAGAAAAGTTGGCAAGACTGTGTAAAATCAAAGCTAATGATCAATCCAGTGGCGTCTAGAATTTGCGCATTTCATTTTCCATTGTTTTGGAAGTGATATTTGTTGAAAAATGTAATTCCAAATGTTTTTGATTTAAAGTAATAGAATTTACAACTTATTAATAATTAAAAACTGTTGCGTTAACGGTTGTTCTAATAAACTGTATATCTCCGACACTGAACAACATGACCGAAAAATGGGAGATGTGACGTCATAAGACCTCAAAGCAATATGGCCGAATCTCGCGACCCTATATAGGCCGACTTTGGTAACTAACTAGTTTTATTCAAGGTTAGTTTATATTTATAAGGTTGCGACATATCCTCAACTTTTAGGCGGTTCGAGATCGGGGACGCAAGGAAGGGCACTTCTCGGAGAAAAGTTGGCAAGACTGGGTAAAAATTAAAGCTGAATATCCATCCAGTGGCGTCTAGAATTTGCGCATTTCATTTTGTATTGTTTTGGAAGTGATATTTGTTAAAGATGTAATTCCAAATGTTTTTTATTTAAAGTAAAAGAATTTACAACTTAATAACAATTAAAAACTGTTGTGTAAACGGTTGTTTTACTAATACAATAAACTGTATATCTCCGGCACTGCACAACATGGCCGAAAAATGGGAGATGGGACGTCATAATACGTCAAAGCAATATGGCCGAATGTCGTGACCTTATATAGACTGACTTTGGTTTTATCCTTAAAATTTTGCAGCATCCTGTATAAGTTTTAATGAAGTTAAGCGCAGCATGGCTGATTTAAAAGGGTTATAGTAAATGTTTGTTTGTAAGTCTTGCAGCAAACGAGCGTAATTTAATCAAAATTATGCGGGCCCGTTAGAACGGTTCGTCTCAAAAGGAATTAGACAGTTCTAAAAGGGATTTCGCTCTTTTAATGAAGACAGCGCGTAAATATTTGTTGCTTTGTTTGCTTCAAAAGTTTGCATTCTTTGTATTTTGTTGATTATTTTCGAAATAAACAACTGCTTAAAATTTTAGAAAAGAACGTCAATTTACGAATTTCTCGTGGAAAAAACAAATTAAGTCGTTTTTATATTACCGGTATCATTGTGAGATAATAGACATTTTGCACCTCTTATTTTGAAATTCCCTTGTGGTTAACGTTATTCTGAGTCTGCGCAGTAACGCAAACATGATCCGTTATCGTTATTAACCATACTTTAATTACGGATGAATACCGAAGAGCTTATCGTTATCGTTATCGTTATTGTTAAACTGCGTGGTTGTCGGATTGTAAAATTTCTAATATCAATTATTTAAAGAGGTTGACATTTTAATGCCGTATTAATTAAAATATCATTGATACATAGGCTCTAATTATCGAAAAATCCGTAGCAGTAAGAAAAATAAAATAGTGTAAAGAAATTAAAACGGACTTGCATTTTTAAGGATGTTTTAAATCAGTAATCTAGTTACATGTTAAAATCTGACACACTTGCTTTTTATTCTACTACCAAACCTAACCTTACTTTTTGTGTTTTGCTTATACTGTATTGTTACATTTACTTTGAAAAACAAAATCAAGAGAATTATTTGCATATATTTAAATATCAATATATAACTTATGGAGAATAACAGTAAGTACTGATTTTTCGAAGACTTTAAAATCGATGAACCACAGGTAAAAATAAGGTTATGTGTCGAAAGCGCAGACGCAAGATAAATTTATTCGAAGAGGCTGCAAAATCTCTGTCTAAAACTGCTGCTGTAATCGTTATGTTTATTAACGATAACCATAAGGAGGCCAAAAACGTCTGTTATTTTAAGAGGTGCAAAATGTCTCTATTGTTTAATTTTTAAAAGCTATTTTTCCCACGACCACATATAAAAACGACATAAAACGCACTCCTTGATCCTTCAGAAAATTAATGATATAACACGCGTGTTGAAATCTACTTTTCAACACTAGTGTTGAAAAGTACATATATGACAGATGCTTAATTTTGATGCTTAAAAGTTATTTACAGTATATTTTTAACAAAATAAAGGTTTTGACTTGCCAGTGCTAGCACACATTATCTTTTTTCATATTATATTAATTTTAATTTTATGTTTAAGGGTTTATTAGTTTATTTGTAGACATTATTTTATAGCGAATGCTTTTAATAATCATAGGCAACCCATTAAACAATGGAAGTGTCTAAAGCTTCGAATGCCAAAGTAGGGATCTCGATTTGTTAAATTTTAACCTAACCACAAAAAGCCAGGCGATTTTTTTTTAATAAATCATACCTTGTTAGAAAAAGGCTAATATTTGGTAAAATAAAAATGAAATTGCCATTAAATTAGAGTTGAAATTTAATTTAATCCATTTGGGACTGTAGGTTTTGTTTAGTGATAAGGTGTTTTTACGCAATTTAAAAACTTAATTAAAGAAATTACAGCGCATACACTTTTGTAAGAAAACTAAAATAAAAATACTAGATACTTACGTGCTTTTCAATACAATTAAAGGTAATTTCTTTATTTGGATTTTATGGCATTGACATTGATTTACGTCTAAGGTTTTGTCAGATTATCTTGTCTGTGTTTAAATTAATAATATAAAAAAACTTACTTAGGATTTTTGGTATATAAATATTTTTTGGTCGTAGGAAAAATATTGTATATGACTCGTGCCAAAAGTGATTTTTACACTCGTGGTATTGTCGAACTCGGCTATCGCCTCGTGCGACAACATTCCCACTCGTGTGAAATATATTACTTTCGACACTTATCGTTATGTAATATACTATAAATCGATATCTGAAATTTCACATAAAATAAACAATTTTTTTGTATCATATTGTTTTAATCATGTTTTACACCAATTTTACCTAATTTTATTTATTAATTTATATTTTTGTATTTAAATATATTTGACAAACTTTGACATTAATTATTGTCTTCTATTAAAACTACGTAAATTACTAACCAGAACTAACCAAAACATAATTTAAAAAAATATGACACTAAAAATAAAATTTCGTTCATTTTATGTGAAATTTCAGATACAGAATCATAATTCAATTTTAAAAACCTTTTTATTTAACACAAGCGGACCCGTGCCCACTTCGTTGGGCCTTAATGTCTGAACTTTTTGTTTAATCATAGTAAAATATAGCCTATAACACTTCTGAATAGTGTAGCTTTCTGGTTGTGAAAGAATTTTTATGATAGGTTCAGTACTTCCGAAGATTAGCGGCTACAAACAAACAAACCCACAAACTCACAAACAAATTTACAAACTTTACGTTTTTATATATTAGTATATATTTTGCTGAATTATTAAAAATAAAGGTAGTTTTTCTTGGTCCATTTTCACATTTTTCTAGCTTTTGAAGCCCCTGTACAAAACAGAAAAACAAAATTCTCAACGTGATTCTTGTTTTTTTTAAGAAGCAAAAGCTATTGCCATATACCACATTCCTAAACATTTAAATGTTTGGTTCATTTGTCCTATCCGTGGACATACTGTATATGGAAGCGGCGCTTTAACCCAGCCTGTCAATGTCAATGTTTCGGGTGTCGGACTGGGCGAACCCGTCACTTTTTTGTCGGACAAGTTTTCACAATTTTTTACATGTAATTTTTAAACATTATGCCATAAATGTTAAGGGTTACAGTCATGAAACCATAAGGCTCAAACACATATTTCGGGTATCGGACTAGGCGAGCTTCGGGACTGTAATCTTCACGATTTTTGGTTCAATGTTTAAAAAATAACCTTCCCTCCTACGGTCTTCCAACTAAACTCTGCTCTTGGCTCTCCAGTTATCTTTGTAATCTACGTATATCAGTCATTGTTGATGGCCACTCTTCAAGCTTTCACGAAATTAATGCTGGAGTGCCTCAGGGTTCAGTATTAGCACCAACTTTGTTTCTTCTTCACATCAACGACCTTCTTTCTTCCACAACCAATCCCATTCATAGTTATGCTAATGACAGTACCCTTCACTCCACTTTTCAGGTTCCCAAACCAATCTCTCAACCCGACTTGGAAAGCAAACGCAGGACGATGCAGATATCTCTTTCACAGGATCTCAATTTGATATTGGATTGGGGCGCCGAAAATCTCGTTCAATTTAATGCATCCAAAATACAATCATGTTCCTTGTCGCGAAAAAAATCATTAAACACTCATCCTTTGCTTATGAGTGGCCAGGTTTTGCAGAGCGGGAACACATTTAACCTTGTGGGTGTCACATTTGAGAATAACCTTAACTGGCATAAACATATTGTATCTATAGCCACCAAAGCAAATTAGACCTTCTCTGGAATATTGTCCTCATGTCTGGGGAATGGCATCCCCTACAACCGTCAGCATTCTTGATGTCATTCAAAGAATTCTATTTGTCTTATTAATGATCCTTTGCTTACTCAAAGACTTCCTTCTCTTGCCCATCGTCGAGCTGTGGGAGATCTATCACTCTTCTATAGATACTTCTTCTCCGACGAATTCTCCAGTATAGTCCCTCCTCTTGCAGCTCCCAACCGAGAAACTCGTGGTGCCGCGCGTATGCATCCCTATACAGTTCAATTGGACAGGCCCCGAACTTCCCATTTCGTTCGTTTTTATCCCTAGAGTTTCTAGACTGTAGAACCTACTGCCAGTGTAGGTCTTTCCTTCCCCCAAATGTTCAAGTTTTTAAGTCCCGTGTTGACAAACTTCCTCTTACCCTGTTCAAGACATCCACGGTACGTTAGTATTTAGGCTTTCAGCCTTCGTGGATTGTCCAAAGATAAAAAAATGCTTGTAAAACATTGGGACGCGTTTGCCCAGTCCGACACCCGAAATATTTGACATTGACAGGCTGGGTTAAAATGCCGCTTCCATATATGGCGGTATGAATATTCGTGGTAGACTTGTCAAAGGAACCCACGAAAAAGTGTTCTTTTCATGAAGTCCATTTTATTACTGTCCCAGGTACTATTTGAACGTAATATAGCAAAAATATAAGCTAGTACCAAATAGTATATCATTATACTAATTAAAAAAGAAATTTAAATGTTTATAAACAAAAAAAAACAACTTTTTTAATCCTATCTCAAAGTTTCCAACAACTCAAATGAAAACTACAAAGAAATATCGACTAGGACTTTGTCAATTTTAAAAGGCTTTGTTAAAATTAAAAGTCAGCAAGCATATCAGCCCGTTTAGCCCCTTCTAACTATTTTTAAAGAGGGCTTTAATCAGAATTTCAAAGCAACATTACCAAAAAATAAACAATCAAAAATAATAGGCAAAACATTTTCATTTTGTGGTGCGATCTTTGTACCATTTTATTGAATAAGGGTGAATGATTTTAAAAGCAGTTGTTTCTTCGTGAACGATACCAAATAGCTAATTTTAACCGGGAGTCTTAGAATGGGGTATTGTGGTTTAGCTTTTGCATAAACACATTGTTATGGCAAAGACGGCAACTTTTAATTAATAGTGTTTATACAGGATGTCCACTAATTTTATCAAGCAATTATTAAGTGTCACTTGTCATTTTTATTTGATAAGAAAACAAATTCAAAAAATAAATAATAGTTTAAAAACTAAAAAACACGCTTTTATATGCAGCCGAACTAAAAATTAGAAAATAATTTTTCATTACAAAGAGTTTGTATTACAGTAATAAAAGGTCAAACAATGAATCATGATTATATACCTCTAAATAGAATTATACTAAAATTTAAGATAATAACAGAATAATTCACTTCAGAGTAAAAAGCGTGGGGTGCATTTTATTATTTTTTCATAACTTTTTCCCTCATAGATAATTACAAATAAAATAATTATAACATTTAATATGATTAAGCACCCCACGCTTTTATTCTGAAGTGAATTATTCTGTTATTATCTTAAAATTTATTATAATTCTATTTTGAGGTATATAATTATGATTCATTGTTTGACCTTTTTATTACTGTAATACAAACTCTTTGTAATGAAAAATTATTTTCTAATTTTTAGTTCGGTTGCATATAAAAGCGTGCTTTTTTTAGTTTTTTTAAACTATTATTTATTTTTCATTTTTTAGTTCGATATATCAATTAGTTTTCTGCGGACATGTGATATTGAAACGTTTCACGAACTATTTCTGTAATCTAATCATTTCATTTGAAGCTTCACTGTTGCATGGGGTTTTCCCCCGTTAACTTAGGAGCAGTCAAGTTCTTCAATCCGCATACCGTCTAATGATCTCACACGACTAAGTGCAACATAAGCTTATCCCAGCCGCAAACAGTCACGAGCCCAGAGAAATGACTGCATGAGCGACTGTACAACCTTGCATCTTGTGAACCGTCGAAGCGAAGCGAAGAAATCCATAAAGGAATTTATTTATCCTGGCGATCCTAATCCGGATAACGGGATACTGTTTGCAGATTGCATTGTCATGGGTCCTTGATACGTGTGCAAAGTTTCAAAGAAATCGAATCGCTGGAAGTTGGTGAAAATTAAGCTTAAAGATTCCGTTACATACATACATACATACATACAACCCAAGCTAATAAAAGCGTGTTAAAAATAAGATTAGTTTTTGTAGAGAAAAAGTCACACATTATAACAGGGTGTTTAATTTTTAATGGTTTTACGGAGTATCTCGGAAACCGTACGGAATATCAAAAATCTAATATAGAACTCTTGATCTCTTTTTTAACACGCTTTTACTTGGGTTGTAACTATCAATCTATCTATCCATCTGGCTATCTATGTAACGGAATCTTTGAGCCTAATTTTAACCAACTTCCAGCTATTCGATTTCTTTGAAACTTTGCACACGTATTAAGGACCCATGACAATGCAATAATCTGCAAACAGTATCCCGTTATCCTGCTTTGGATCGCCAAGGAAAAAGAAATTCCATTATATTATAAAAACAACACCTGGGTTGCCATCTGTTGGCAACATTTCAAACTTTGCTACTCAATGGCGAAAAAGAAATTCCATTATATTATAAAAACAACACCTGGGTTGCCATCTGTTGGCAACATTTCAAACTTTGCTACTCAATGACGAAAAAATTTTTTAGTGGGTTGCCATCTGTTGGCAACATTCCAAACTTTGCTACTCTTGTTCACTAAAAAATTTTTCGCCATTTGTCAAGAAGTAGCAAAGTTAATTGACCTATAACGAACTAAAAATGAAAAATAATTAATAGTTTAAAAAGACTACAAAAAACACGCTTTTTATATGCAACCGAACTAAAAATTAGAAAATAATTTTTCATTAAAAAAAAAAATATTGTCATTTCATAGTAAAAAGCGTGGGGTGCTTAATATATTAAATGTTATAATTATTATATTTGCCAATATCTATGATTGAAAAGTTATGAAAAAATAGTAAAATGCACCCCACGCTTTTTACTATGAAATGACAATATTTTCTTTTAATGAAAAATTATTTTCTAATTTTTAGTTCGGTTGCATATAAAAGCGTGTTTTTTAGTTTTTTTAAACTATTAATTATTTAAGAAAACAACTATTGTGAAAAAAGTTCATGGCTATTGCAATCCATCTCCGGAGCTACAGGGTGATTTTCGGATTTTGTCCATTTTTATAATTTTTTTAACTCGTTTGCTAATAAAGTTGTGAAAAAACTTTAAATAGGTTTATTATGTAGTTTTTTCCGAAGAATATTGTGGATTGTAATTAGTTTTCTTCTTTATTGGTTAGTTTTTAAGAAAATTACTCAACTTGTGTTTTTTCTTATGAAACACCTTGTATATTTTTATCTGTATATATTAAGCTCTCTTTCGGATTTTAAAAATATATATAAGTATTTATTGAGCAAAAAATTTAAAAATATAATTATAAACATTGTGTAATTCTTTTGTTTTTATGCAATTGGTTTTCTAATACCATTTTTAAATTTCTCCAGCTAAAATACATCGATTAGATATCTTGAATTTTTAAAAATATGGGAAAGTAAAAAAATATGCCATTTTTCCTCTTAAATGAAATACCCTGTACTTTCTTGGACATTCATTGTCTTTATTTGTTCACTGATACACGACGTTTTGGAAAGTAACCGAAGTGATAACTAAAACTACTCTTAGAAACGGCAATTTAACTATATTGAAAACTAAAATTAAGCTACTTGGCAAAGTTGCAATTGCAAGTTTAGAACATAATGACATTTTATAATCAAGTTTTGCTTTCTGTTGTTGCAGTTAATATTCTATTTTAAAGAATTTTTATGATTTATGGGATGAATGTAATAAAAATAAGAAAATAGTTAGTCTACAACTAGTGTTAAGCGTTTAAGTGGTTGCCATCATGGATTTCGTTAAAAATTCAGCAATGAAGCAAAACGTGCGAAGTCAGTTTTGGTTTATCTGCAGTTCAAGTCTAAATAACGAAGAACTTACGCTTTATAGCTATATATAAAGTTTCTCGAAACACTGACTATTATCCTGCTTTGTGTTATTTAGGTTGCCAGACAATGATGCCTAATATTTTTTCGTGAAATTTATTAAATACTCAGGTAATTTATGTAAATATTCTTCGCCAAATTGAATCTAGATACCCATTTTTATCAGATGTTTAACCGAACACTGTGCTCCTTAATTTGAATTCCCAATACTATGCTTTGTTCATTAAAGCTTGACTGCTCACGGTTCAGCAACGCCTGAAATATATTAAGTATATTGATACTAGACTTTCTAAATTAATACATTCTTGTTGTCTTAAATTAAAGCAGCTTATTTAAACTTCCTTTTTATAAAATTTAAATGTTAACTTTATTGTTATTTGCAGGTTGACACCCCAGATAGTGTCCTTCAATCCGGCCTTGGGCTAACTGACCTTGGCCAACACGCTGTATTACGATCAATGGTAGACCCTTTGGATTACGACAGGTTACGACATCTTCAAATGAACGGTGGTACCCCAAGTTCATTTGAAGAAACAATTTATAAGGTAAGGTTAACGACATCTATCTGTCTATCTCGTTGTTGTATGGCTCTGATACTAAGTCAATTCGCCAGTTCTCCCGTTCCGGTCATATATTGCTTATAAGCTTTCCCGGCTTTGTTCTTGGAAAATCTGGATAATCAAGCTCGACACTCTCAGACTTTCCTAGCATATGAATAACAAACACTTGTAAACATCAACAACAGCGATGAACTTCTGAACATGCATAAATTGTGGCTGTCAAGCCAGCGGCTGCTACTGGTATCGCGCATAACCGTCACTTTCACTAATGACGTTTTTCCGCAAGGCGTGCGCACCTCCTCGACCATACGAGGACACCATGTGTTCAACACCAAAACGTAAAAACTTCAGGCTTTAGGAATCTTCACTCACAGCGCTTAGCCCCAGAAGAAAGAAGCCCCAATTTAGCGTGAATCTTTTTCTCGATCCCCAAAGGGTACAGCTACGCTCGTACGACGCCCTCAATCGCCTACCCGGGAAGTCTATGTATGTGAACCGCACTACTCCGAAGACGGCGGAAAGAGGTTAACGACATGGTAGTACATTTTTTAAAATTTCTTACCTTTGACCAAAGAGGCTTTTCACCTACAGAAAGCCACGGCAAACCACTTTGTGGTATTTTGCCTAGTAATGGTTGCATAACATGGTACATGCCGTAATGAATCCACCCGTAATGAGTATAATTTTTAAACGTTTAAATTTTATAAATAGATTTTACTAAATACCTTTTAATTGGCTTATTAATAATCATTAAAAAAAATTGAACCGAATTCAAAAAAAAAATAGTAAAAGTCACTTAAAAGTTAAAAATAATAAAAAAACTGGGGTAATAGCATATTGCATAAAAGTATAAAATTTTTTGTTTATTTAGTTATTAACGTTGAGTAATTGAGCACATATGGTATTACCCAACTTCTTTTTTTTTTGTTGTTAGTGACTTTTACTAATTTTTCGGTCGGTGTAATTTTTTCAAAAATGATTATTTTAGCTTTCAGTTTCTTATTATTACAATTAAATCGGTAAATATTCACTAAAAACACTACTAGTACCTCTTTTAGCGCTTAGCTGCAGCTTCTATCGATTTATAAGCTTTTGAGTTCATTTAACGCCTTACCATAACTAACCAGAATTAACCAACGATTTTATATTGAGGTAGCTGTGAAAAATATGTAATTCGACATTGTATGGCGGCGACCATTTTGGATTTTAATTTTTTCATAGAGTTCTGTTCTACCAATCAAGCCCTTTCATTTGATACCCATATTGGGGTAGTTGTGAAAAAATATGTAATCCGCCATTTTGTGGCGGCGGCCATCTTGGATCTATTTATTTTTCATAGTGAGGAACATTCTACCAATCAAGCCCTTTTATTTGATACCCATATTGATGTTGTAGTGAAGTAATATGTAATCCGTCATTTTGTATCGGCGGCCATCTTGGATTAACAATCAAAAAAGTATATTATATTGTATTGCCACCAAGATTAAGAGTATATACCAAATTTCGGATCGATCGGTCGTCGGGAAAGGGGTCAAATTCCAATTACTAGATTTAACCCCAACAAATAACAATAATAAACAGGTCACGTTAAGTACAACCACAGCCTTCTTAAACTATGAGCCGTGAAGGAGAAATCTGGCAACACAGCACAGTAGGAATGTCAAGTAAAGGTTAGAAGTAAACGGAAACAAGTTTAAACGATTGCTTAAAAAGTTTTTTCTGTTTTTAAAAGTTAAATCGTAGCGTATATTTATTATATAAAGAAAAAATAAGTAATTCACTGTTATATTTAAAAAATAGGACCAGTGCCAATATGTCAATCGTTGTTTTTACGTTTAAATGTGCGCGTATAGTTGGTGCGTACGGCGTACATTATGCCACGAACGTGTTGCGTTTCGGGCTGCAAAACGAATTACCCCAGTTATATTAAAACAGAGGGTTATCAAACAACATTTAATTTCCCCAAATACGATGAAATTAGAAAAGCCTGGTTGTGCGCTATTGACCGGATAAGTGTTTTTTATTAAAAGTAAAAGTAGTACCTATACGGTAAATGGACAAATATATTTTACGGGCAAATAATTAACTAAGTGTGTTTTTAAAAAATGGTTTAATTTGATATCAATAGTGTGTAAAGTGCACCAAAAACAATTATTTACCCCACGCAATATCCTAAGGACTATATCAACTAATGCGCATAAATATACTGGTAAGTTCACCAAAAAATATTATTCATATAGATATTCTGAAAGTTATTTACTTAAGGCGGTTTTAGGGTAACTATAGTGGAAAACCCTATTTAAAGCGTTTGTTATTTTAAAGTGCATCTTATGTAATACAAATTAAGCTTTTATATTTATAACTAAACACATATGCTTTCAATTCATTTTAGGTATTGCAAATATTACTAAATAATAAATGTTTAGTTAAATTTAAAAAGCTACATTGGTCTGTTCGCAAAAAATGCATAAAGAGTGGTAGAAAAATCCTAACAACTTGAAATTTTTAAATCCTTACCAACAAATTTGTATAGGGCAGAAAAGTTCCTGATAATTTTTGCAGACACATTATTGCTGTTTACGGCAATTATAGTATTTAAAATTATACCTATATGTTGTCTAAAACATCCTAAAAAAATTAATACCTATATTTTGTTTAAAACACTTAAAAAATTAATTATATTTAGCATGTAATCTATTAGGAACTCATTTCAATATTCCTACTGTACAGTGTTGTTTGCAACGTTGCCTTTCTTACTTCACGGCTCTAAGTTTAAGAAGTTTAAAAAATTGCTGCCGTATTTTTAAAACTAAGTGAATTTAACAATAATTAATTTAAAAAAACTCGCTAAAATAGTACTTTTAAAAATTTTCTCGGCGAGACCTAAAATAGAGTGTTAAATCATTTTGTCGCCGCAGGATCGGGGTCCACTTTTTAGCTGCGAACTTTCGTCCTGCCGAGACGATGGGATTTCTTTCACGTTTCTATGGCTACTGATGCTTTTTACGACCGGACTGATACTCTGCAGGAAAGTTTATTGAGCCGCAAGGGGAAGAAGTTTTGTCTTGTTTCTGGCCCTTTGATCGGCGGTAAGAAAGCAAGCGTGCCGTGGGAATTATAAGTTTTTGCTAGATGCAGGATCGAACTTAGGGCCGTCGTGGTATAGGGTACCGTCAGAAAATTCTATACCGGGTGTCAATGAATTATTCTATTCTATTGTTTTTCTCTCTTGGTTTCTGGTCCCTTCAGGTCCAATCTCACCAGTTCTCCCTTTCGGACCATGCTTTCCAGGGCTTTGCACGACGGAGAAATCTAGATGAAAATCGAGCTCGTAGCTCCCAGAAATTCCTAAATGAAAACAAATTAACTCTACAATCGATGCAATGCATAAATTTTCGGCTGTCAAACCAAGAGCTGCCACTGGTGTTACGTATAACCTTCAGTTTTACTACTGAGAGTTCCCATGGCACGCCCATCTATTTCCCGCCATTTGAGAAATACCTCGTGTTCACCACCAAACAGGATACCATCAGCTTATAGGAATCTTCGCTCACAGCGCCCAGATCCAGAAGAAAGATGCCGTCAATTTAGCGTGAATCTTTCCTTGATCCCCGAAGATAAAAACGTTCGTACGGTACCTCTAACCGCCACTCCGGGAAGGACTTTGTAGTCCTCTACGCACGTCCGCACTGTCCGGAAATCAAACAAAGAAGTTACCCTAAGGTTGTCGATTCTGGAATGTTTCCCTGATCTCTACTTTTTTGCTTTAATATCTGGACATATGCCTATTTATATGAGCATATGCCTACTAGAGCCAGCTTTGCCGCAAAAACTGGAGTCAGCCTTTGCCGAAAAATAGGTCTAGTACCTTTCTCTCTCACGATCCAGACTTGTTTTTTTTTTATGAGACCTCCGCGAAAAATACA
This sequence comes from Listronotus bonariensis, assembly GCA_014170235.1. Classification (NCBI taxonomy): domain Eukaryota; kingdom Metazoa; phylum Arthropoda; class Insecta; order Coleoptera; family Curculionidae; genus Listronotus; species Listronotus bonariensis. The sequence goes on from JACEGR010004298.1 coordinate 65,677, forward strand.
CTTTTTCAAATAAAATAAGAATTTTTAAAATTGTTCCAACAATTGACGGAGTAATCGCGGAACATACACACAAAAAAACATACAGGCGAATTGAGAACCTCCACGTTTTTGAAGTCGAATAAAAAAATCGTCCCTACTGGACATCCTGTATAAAAACTCCTAATTTTACGATTTTTATTATACAGTATTGAATTTTTTAAAAAGATGTTTATTTAAGTATTTTTGAGTATTCAATTTTAACTTTTCTGTCTTGTTTATTGGCTATGAACCTTCAGCATGCCGGGGCAAAAGGATTTCTTTCGCTTTTTATTTCTGAAGTTTTACGAGCAAGCTGATACACCGCAGGAGAGTTTATTGGGCAGCAGGAAAAAGTTTTGTCTTGTTTCGGCTCTTGATCGGCGGTAAGAGCGTACGTGCCGTTTTAATAATGGATCTTTGTAAGGGTGTCAAGAGATATTCGGTGATTTTTATAAAAAAAGCAGTTTATTGTAATGTTTACTGATGGGTTTTACTCTGGTTTTTGTTTTTATTAGATTTACAAAAATACCTCTAACAAAATATTTGGTGGTAAGGATTAGATAGAGAACGCCTACATGTAAACATCTTCCTGTCCGTCATCCTGGTAGCGACCGAAAGAGCTCGTCAAAGTTTTATTTTATTCTTGCTTAAAGTTGGTAAAAAGCAGGTGCTTGGTTAAAAGTATGGATTTATTTATAATTTTTTGTTTTAGTACGCACTTTTTACGTAACATTTTTGTGTCTGAATCAATACTATCAGCCAAATATCTTGCAAACTTTAGCCAGTTTAATGGTTAACTTAACACAGCGGGATTACTCGTCATGCGCATGGGAGGTTCTTTTTCCGGCTTGCTATTGGCTGTTATAAATGTCAAAACTCTTGACTTTCATAATGTTCAATATGGCTGATGTTTTGTGATTGTTGTGGCTGTATATTTGTTTTGTGTTTTATTCGGTTTAATTTTACGTTTGACCTGTGTTGTAAATATAAATTATTGAAGCAAAATTTGTGTAAATTTATTGGTCTGTTTAAATAAATTGTTTTTAAAATTATTTACGTTGTTTTTTTATGAATAAAAACAAATTAACACTTATGTAAGATTTATTTTTTAACAAAATATTATGTACAATAATATTTTATATAAATACGTAAAATATATTTAATAAATATCTTGCTGGAGGTAAAAGCACAATGAACCAATAGAGGATTTTTGTGTGCGTCACTCCCTATTTAAAAAATTGCTTGAACTGTAAAAGACAGACAAATCACCAGTTTAAAAAGTTATAATGGTGATAAAAATTATACTAAAGCGAAAAAATGAAGAGGCCTAAACACTTAAAAAACTTAATAACTGACCCAGTTAAGGTACAAATCAAGATATAGTAGAGTGTGTCTACTTAAGTTCGTACCATAAGGCAATCATTCCATATTGTTTTCGGTGGTAGGTATATGAAATATCTTAAAAATATGAATTTTTCTTAAGAGGAAAGTACACTTATTTTCGTCAATATCGAAACTTTGTGGAAAAAAGATGTTTAGGATTAAGATTTTTTTTTGCAATAACGAGCATTTTTGAGCTTTCTTTACAAAAGTATTTTATTTCAAAATAAGTATCCAGTAATGTGTAAATTTTCATTGTTAATTAAAAGCTACAATCTTATCTGCTTCCTCATACCTAAAAAAACAAGTATGTAGATATCGAATAAAATGGGACCATGCACAGTGCCCTATGGAAACTGAAATCCTACTACGCTTTTCTTAGTATAAGTAATATTAACTTTTACACAATAATACCTTTCAACTAAATAGGATCAAAATAAATCTAAAATTTATTTGGTTGGAAAGTTTAAGCGTGCTATTTTCATATATTTCTTAAAATTATACACTTCTTTTACATTTTACAACCATTCTTTATGCTAAATATGTAATCTCACAATAAAAGTTTAGTTTTCAAGAAATAATTCTATTTAGATTTTCATTTTCAGTTCTCATTTCCCTAAAATGTATATATATTTTTCCACATTAACCTATTCAAATCTAAGAAAAAATAGACTTCTACCAAATAGATTTTAAAACACCATTAGCACTAAATTACCAATATTTAGTCATTAAAATATTAATAAATTTCAGTATAAACCACATTTCACACTTTTTATTATTGTTTTATGTATATTTGCTCAATAAATCAATGTTTTTGAATATACCGCCGATTTTGATATTGGGCGTGCGTATGCGCATGCCCTGCCATCCCGCAGACCCTTTCTTCAAATTGTGCCACTTTTCGAAACGGCGATTGATCCTCTAGTAGATACTATTTTCAAATTACTATATCTAAAAACTGGAACATGTGAGACACACCAAATTTATACTAGAAGCTAGTGACCTTACGAGGAACACTTTTGTGAAGAAAATTTTAATCTTGATATTTGCGAAAAATAGTTAATTTTTGGAATCCCCTTCCAGAAAAAACCGAAGTTTAAAAAGCGAATTCCTCTGTTTTTATTTTTTCTTTTCGTAAATTTGATCAAATTTTGTCAAACAGTCCCAAATTGCGCTAAAAAAAATTTGCGTTTAAAAATTGTGGAGTACAAAAATTTCAAGTGGCTGTAGTTTTTTTAAATATAGATAACTGTTTAAAATTTATAATTTTTTAATGAAATTTTATTAAATTTACAAAAAAAAAATAAAAAAAAGAGGATTCGGTTTTGAAAGTCAAAGTCGGTCTATATAAGGTCGCGACATTCGGCCATATTGCTTTGACGTGTTATAACGTCACATCTCCCATTTTTTGGCTGTTCAGTGCCGGAGATATACAGTTTATTGTTGAGTTGTATGAGTTGAGGATATGTCGCAACCTTATAAATATAAACTAACCTTGTTTGAAAGTAGGATTTTTTTCAGGGAGGAGAGAGGCGGTAATCTAGAAAAATCATCTTTTTTCGTAAATTTTAAAATTATTTTTTACCAAAGTGTTTCTCTTTAAAGCCAATGACATCTGGTATAAATTATTATATGTATATTGATTCCCCACATGTTTACGGGAACTGACCGACCCCGAATAGGTAACGAATATCGAATAAGTAATAAAATAGGATTCTGTAAAAATTTGTTTATTGATCTAACCAAAAAGGTTTTCCTCGTTTAGTCACAATTATTTGGGGTATTTCGAGATACATGGCGAAAATGCAACACAACTGTTTATTTAAATACGCAACTGAGATTAAGTGGATTTTATTCTTTTTTTCTTTTAAACTTAAATTTCAACTCAACATGATACGAAAAAATGGGGTACATAAAAGCTGTATTGTTATTTGTTTAATCTAAGAAACGCATACAAATTTTACACACATTTACACAGTCAGTGGCGTACAGCTCTTTTTTGCTAAAACATTCCTTCAGTTGCCGCTTGAGACGTCACTGAACTTATCAAATACAATTCACTTAGTGATAAATTACCCCTTCGTTCCATAAATAATATTGCCAAATTTAAACAAAAATGGGTAAATTATATTTTACGTTTAAAAAAACATTTTTTTACAATTTTAGTACCCGGTATCTTTAAAACAAGGAATTTGCAGACCCATGTATATATAAACTTTTTTCATATTTTTCATAGTAAAATCTGCCCTTAATTTTTTTCACATTATGTAAAACTCTGTATGCACTATACACACCAGGTTAAAATTACAACAGTCATTTGTTAGCAATGCATACAGGGTGTTCATTGAAAACTCCCTCAAAGTTATCTTCGAAACGAGACAGATTTGAAGAAAATCTCGGCTTGTCAAGATATTTATTGAGGGGAACGTTTTTACAAAAAATTGGACGGCGCCCCTTTAACCCCTTAACCACCAGGGCCACCACCCCAAAATCTTAAATGAGGGAGACAGGTCAGAAGTGATACATCATTTTAAAGCTCTAATAAATTTACTTTTATACTTACAGAATCTTAAGAGTCAATACATCTTTACTAATGCAAATGGTTGCTTTAAGAAACTACTGTGCCTGATTGGATATTATAGCTGAAACTAATAAAGTTAGATGTGCCTAATGGTGTTTCTTAAAGCTCTTTTAAAGGTCTTTTTAATGGTGATACTGAGTAGTAACCACAGGGTAGAAGAAAAGTACATATTTTTTATTTAAGAACCCCTGTATATTATTTTACTTTTAAAAAGATCTTTAAATGAGCTTTAGAAAATACCGCATTAAGTACATCTAACTTTATTAGTTTAGAGCATGACCATCCAAATCAGGTATTTAGGTAAATTTTAAAAAGTACCATCTTGTAATGGTGAAGATATTGACTTCATATTCTAGAACAAGGAGTATATCAGGGCTTTAAAATAATGTATCCACTCGTGCCTCCTCATTTAAGAATTTTGGGGTGGTGGCCCTGGTGGTTAGAAATTAAAAGGGCGCCGTCAATTTTTTGTAAAAAACGTTCCCCTACCTCAATAAATATCTTGTCGTGTTTCGGCGATTTTCTCAAATCTGTCTCGTTTTCGCGAGTGGAAGGATTGCAAATGAACACCCTGTATAAAGAAGATGGTTTAATGTGAGACAAATTTAAAGTTTAGGTGCACGTGTTCTCTACCTGCTACTTTTCAACACACTTAAACACAATTTACAACATCAGGCTAGCAAAACGCGTATATTTACACATATTAATTATAAACAATAAACATACAGTGTGTCCCAGGATAGGTGTTACAAGAAGACAAACGGACCAAAAATTTTTGAATTTTAAAACAAATTTTTGGGAAAACTTGTCGCATTGTCTAAAACTAATAGATACAAAATTTTACTCCAATTGATATTATACAGGGAGGGTTATAACTAAAAATATAAAAAATGCCCAGGAGGTAACTACTTTTGTTATAAAAAATAGAACAAAATTTTATAAGTAAATGTTGTAGGGAATTGAATTTTAAGTCAAAATTTGAAGTTAATAATAATCTCTTCCATCCAACTATAGACTCATTTCACTCCTCTCAATGCTTTGTAAAGTAATGGAGAAATCAATTAACTCGCAAATTCTTAGGTATTTAGAAAAACATAAAATTTTTCATGACAGGATTTCGTCACAAGAGATCTACAACAGATACGGATTTCGTCACAAGAGATCTACAGCAGATCTTCTTTCCTTTGTTTCACACTACTGGAACAAGTCTCTTGAGTTTCTAGGTGAGTCCCAGATCGTTGCTCTTGATATATCTAAAGCTTTCGACCAAGTAAGTCTGGCATGACGCACTTCTTAATAAACTTCCTCCTACGGTCTTCCAACTAAACTCTGCTCTTGGCTCTCCAGTTATCTTTCTAATCGACGTTTATCAGTCATTGTTGATGGCCACTCTTTAAGATTTCACGAAATTAATGCTGGAGTGCCTCAGGGTTCAGTACTATCACCAACTTTGTTTCTTCTTCACATCAACCACCTTGTTTCTTCCACAACCAATCCCATTCATAGTTATGCTGACGATAGTACCCTCACTCCACATTTTAGGTTCCCAAACTAATCTCTCAACCCGACTTGGAAAGCAAACGCAGTGCGATGCAGAATATCTCTATCACAGGATCTTAATTTGATATTGGATTGGGACGCCAAAAATCTCATTCAATTTAATGCATCCAAAACACAATCATGTTCCTTGTCGGGAAAAATCATCAAACACTCATCCTTTGCTTATGAGTGGCCAGGTTTTGCAGAGCGGGGGCACATTTCAACCTTGTGGGCGTCACATTTAAGAATAACCTTAACTGGCATAAACACATTGTATCTATAACCACCGCGGCTTCAAAAAAGCTTGGATTTCTTTTCCGAGCCAAAAAGTATTTGTCTCCTTCCAATTTATACACTTTGTATGTGTCCCAAATCTCGACCCTCTCTGGAATATTGTTCTCATAAGTCTGGGAAATGGCGTCCCCTACAACTCCTCGGGCATTGTTGATGCGATTCAAAGAAAGGGCTGTTCGTCTTATTAATGATCCTTTACTTACTCAAAGACTTCCTTCTCTTGCCCATCGTCGAGCTGTGGGAGATCTATCGGCTCGTCTATAGATACTTTTACGGCTTCTGCTCCGACGAATTATCTAGTATAGTCCCTCTCTCTTGCAGCTCCGGGACAGAGAAACTCTGTGGTGCCGCGCGTATGCATCCCTATACGGTTCAATTGGACAGGCCCCGAACTTCCCATTTCGTTCGTTCTTTTATCCCTAGAGTTTCTAGACTGTGGAACCTACTGCCAGCGGAGGTCTTTCCTTCCCCCAAATCTTCAAGATTTTAGAGTCTCGTATTAACAAACTTCCTCTTACCCTGCTTAAGACACCCACGGTACGTTAGTATTTAGGCTTTCAGCCTTCGTGGATTGTCCAAAGTAGAAATCTAGGGTGGGAGAAAGCCAAAGCCGTTTTGTTAACGTGGCACAAAGCAGCATTAACGCGTGGTAACATAGCGCAAGCGCAATATGTATTTTTTTAATTTCGATTTTTATGTAAACGTGCCATCTAGCGCATTTGACAAAACAAGATAATAATACTCATGCAACTTAAAACCAAAAGAGGCCATTTGCCGATCGCATTCGCCAAAACATGATAATTATACGAAATATATTTAATAAATGTTGCGCCATCTAGCGTTTTTGGCAATACAAATTAATAATAGGCATGCAATGTACGTTACTTTTTTGGTAATTGCCTCGAAAATGGGGGCAATTTCCATTTTGACCCAACATATGGTACACGGGGTTTATAGGGCATGATCACAAAAATCTGGAAGAATTTTTAGTCGGAAGCGTTTCGTTTTCAAGATATTTATCATCAAAGTTAAACATCATCATACCTAGTTTCATTATATTTCCCTTCTTATTGTTGCTTTTTGATATAAAGCACACAATGGCACACTAAAGCGGATTTTTACCTTTTAAAACCCTGTTTTCTATGTATTTAACAATTTTTTGCATTAAATTTTGAAAGCTTACTTTCAATTATCAATTTACATCGCAGGAGGCTATGGCGGCATGTATACATGGTTGTATCAGAGACAACAATGAGACGAGTAACTGGTCCTAACAATTTGTCCATTGTATTTATCTCTTTCTGGTTTAACGCAAGTTCCAATAAATATGTCTTTGTCTTTCATCATGGCAGGCTATCGTAGATGTAGCAATCATCGCTTTGCCCTGGTTGCCAAATTGTTTACAATTTCTGCATGTAAACTTTAATGTCCTCTTTGGCTCACATCTAATTAAGAGAAAGAAAATATACCATGAATCGAATATTTTTAACTTGACAACGTTGCCGCAGGCAGTCACGCCGAAATGTTAATCGATATTTGTGTTTGATATTTTTCAATGACCGATTTGTTTGGACAGTTTGTTTACATTTTCTGTGATTTTTCGTGGTTTTTACACTTAATTGGACTTTGAATATTGACTTTTATTAGTGATCACAGTGTATATATTAAATATGTGTGCTTTTCAACAGATAATTTAAGGTAATATTGACATGGTTATTTGTAAGAAAAATCTTTATAAAAACCAAATAAATGACATTTTTAATAAGGTGTGTGTAATTATTGAACTAAACCCCAATATTTTATATTAATAGGAAACAAAAACAAGTACCCAACATTAAGGGCAAAAATAGCACAGCTATAGAATTCTGAATTTGGCGGGCAAACGAGTAAAGTCGACTCACGCGCCATCTGCGTTTACCTGCCTTGAAGACAGACAAGGAAGGCCCAGCAGCTATCTCTCTCTCTCGGATAATTTATTTACATTTAGTTGCTCGTTTCATTCTTGTCTCTGGTTGTATCGTTTTGAACCTTTGCAATTTATTTCATAAAATGTGTTAAATACGTTGAAAAACAAGGAGGTTGGTGGACACCCTCCACGGTCCAAAATTTTTGTCGGACAATTTATTTTCGCATTTTTCATAAATTGCCGACCGATAATTCTCGACTTTTGGAAAGTTGGAGTTACAAAGCCCCGGTTACAAAAGTTTTACAGAAGGAATGTAATAAACTAGGCCAAATTAGGCATTACAAAATTACAGATGTTTATTCATTAATAAACTATATGTTGGCGGGCACCTAGACCAATTAATAGTTTTCTATGATCGTGGAGGCATACATCCGATCCGGATCGGACGTCACATCAAACATATCATAAATCAGTCAACCTTTAAATAATCGTGTCCGATTGTCCGATTAAATGTGGGATGTGCCTTAAATTAGTTGAGCAATTTTTCACTTGATCGGTTATAGCTCCTCAAAAATAAGTCTTAATGGCTTATAACGCATATTGATGGATTAGCAATTTATTCCTTATTAATAGTGTCCATAGTAGTTTCTTTCTAATAAGTCGAATTTAGGAGCTACATCTATTTTAATGTAGATAGTCAAGTATGCCCAACGTACCCCATAGGTGGGGTAAGTTGAGCAAGGGTATGGGGCTAGTGGAGCACTTAGAAAGTATAGTCAAATCATGGCTTGAATGTTAGATACGTTTACAATAAAAATACATTTTGACAATTTGCTTTTTATATTTATAATCTTATAGTGACAAAACAACAAATCTTATTAATAAAACAGCAACGTACCTAGCTTAGCTTAACTATTGGATTTAATATCTATCAATTCATCTTCGTTTTTAAACTTTTTAAGCAGTTTTATTTTGCTTCTCTTGTAATGCCTTCTGTATCTGTTAAAATTGCAGCTTTTCTTGGACCAGCCTTTGGGTATGGTCAGAACTATTTCCAGAGAAAATTTATAAGTTAGATAGGTCAGCTCGTTTTCTTTGTTGCTTGTATAAAGTTCGGGTTGCAGCCTCTTTTAAATCTTGAGAAGACTTTAGTGTTTTACTGTTATAAGTCCGTATCCTAAAAAATAAAAAAATAAAACATTTTATACTTAAAACCGTGGGGTTAGTTGGGCAACTGTAGCTCAACTAACCCCAACCTGAAATTTTAAAGAAAAAGTGAATTTATTAAAAAACCGGTTAGAATTGTATTCAAAATCTTTATACATATTAAAACTGCAATAAATTTACTTAAGATTAACACTTACCTGATTGAGAACGGAATACATTTAACTATTACAGATAAAATTTTCCGGCTTGCAATTATTTTACTTTTTAATCACAAAATAAACAATGCGCACGGATACTTTTCTCGATCGCCGCGTCACCACTAGTGGTTGCACAATCAGTTCCCCTCGCGCAACCCCTTCTTTGCGCTATTTAATGCTTTTCGCGTGCGGTCGATAGTTTTTGAGATATTTTGATTGCCCAACTTACCTCTATGCTCAACTAGCCCCGCCCTTCATAAGATGACGACAAAATGACGTTAATTGACACAGACAAAAGACGTCCCATTAATGACGTCTTTAAGACGAAAAATTGACGCATATATATTTTTAAACCCTAAAATGATATAGGAAAAAACTGCTTACTCCTTGCAATTTCCTTGCACTGCAAGGTCGCATCTCTCGGGACACTTCCAACCTGGATATTAGTGGAGATGCAGATTTTTACACTAGCCGATGATATTTCTTTCAAAGCTAATTGAGATCCCAACCACAGACCGGTCTCGAACTATTTTGGTCTCATCGGTACGGTGTAGGCTATAAAAAGCGAAGATGTTGAATAAACGTAGTAGTTTATTGTCCATTGCACCATCTATCGGTAGAGTTTTTCAATTTTGTAAAATTATTAGTCTTATTTTTCGTCCTACCGACTATTTTGATCATGTTAAAGCCGGTGGAATGTTGGTTTGGAGTGGAAAAAGAAACAGCTGTTTATACACCAATGATTTTTAAAGTTCCTCCTTCTTCTAAAAGAATATTCACAACACCCAAAATACTTATAATTTAAATTAATTTATATAACGGCATTTATCTTTTCGTTTTGAGGCGTGCCGTGGTTGCTGCAAACAATGATTTTTATTTTAAGGTTATGTTGACGCCTTTTTACAATTGACATTTATTTTTTTCCTTCAAACCGTTTTGTTGTTAGCGGTTTCATTCTCTAATCCAGAAAAAATGCAGCAAAACGCGCCTAAAGATACATACAAGTAAAGTTAATAAAAACGTGGGTAAAAATTAAAAATATTTAAGATTTAGATGTCAAAAGGTACCAGTGCAAGGGTAATCGCATTAAAATGTCTAGTTCTATTTAAATAAGTAAAAATATATTAGGTGTTCTGTTTAAAATAACGAAGTTAAGGCTGGTAACCAGAAAAAACAATTAAATAATGAGATAATGTATAAGTTGAACCAGCTGCCAAGGACACCAGGTATTTCTTTTATTGCCTCCCCAATAAAATTTCTGTTATTTTAGCAAGAAATATCTCTAAATACGACTTTTCGTTGAAAAACAGATCAGGGAAACTAAGAAAAACGGGGAAAAACCTTGAAAATTTACGACCGAAATAAGCAATTGCAATTATTCCATCGCAGTTTGCGCGTAAATAAATGATGATCCGACTTGTTTTATTTGAATAAAATTCAGCCGTTCCTTCTTTTATGGTTTTTTACCATGTTTGCGGAAGAAATTACCATAAAAATTCTTGCGTATCTTGTTAAAAAGCTTTAGTTTTTAAGGATTTAAGGTATTTGCGACCTTTTTTGATGGGCCACTTGTTTAAATATTTCTAAATGGTCTTAGTTTAGGTTTTCATTATTAGGTTTTACTTATTATTCATAAATAATAGCATACTAGGTGTTTTTAAATTTAGTACACATTTTCCCAGCAAACACTATTTGCCGGCATTATACATTTTTCATATTGGCATTGATGGTAAAGCATTGGCAATTGGTGGCAATATTATGCCAACATCTAATACGCATTAAAAAGTCAACCCTAAATAAACACTTAATTGTCAATAAATTTTACATGCAGGCGAATTGCCGGCAAGCATACAAAAATGGCGGCATACCAATACTGATTAAATAAAGCCTGCCTTTTTGTTGCAGGCAAATAAATATTGGTTTTTTGAAGGCAAACCGTCAACGCATATTCATACTTTTCAAACCATATTATTAACATTGGTATTTAACTAACATTAGAGCAATTTTTTTGATCTGTTTTATTTATAATGGCAGGTAAACAAAATTATTTTATGTTATTTTATATAATTTAAAGGAAATGGCCTTTTCATAACATTTTATTGTTACAAATCATGCAAATAAAAATTAGGCCAAACAAAATGTTTATTATGTATTTTTGAAAAAATAAAAATAAAATGCTGGTAAAATTAGCCAGGTTAATTTCGACCGAAGGTGACAAATTCAAATTTCCCGCTTAGCCGAAATACAAGATTTGACCATTTTGACAGATGAAGAAACATTGTTTTTATTTGTTTGTTGGTTTTATGCAATAGTTTTCGACGTGGTTTTCTAGCTTTTTAGTTTCTTTTTAAAGAAAAGAGTTTTTTAATAGACATAATTGGGTGTATTCATTACCTAATTAGTGTGTGTTGTGTGATTAATTGGTGATGGCTAGTCGAGAAGGCGAGTTATTCAAGTAGACTGTTAGGAGCTGTAAACATTGGTTTAAACCCTTTTAACTTTGTAGTTACTTAAAAAAATAATATGAAATTAGGGAGTTGCCTTATTAAACGTTTTAAAGAACTGTTAATAAAAAATATTATATATATTTAATAGTTTTTTTTTACATTTAACTCCTTTAAAATATTTCCCCTATGTTTTGGATCTGTAAATTGAGTGTAAGTGTCCTTGAATACTTACTATTTTAGTGTTTTCTTTTGATTTACTTTTTTTATTACATACCTTTAATTTTTTATGGTTTATTGTTACTGTATAAAAATTTATATTATTTAATTTTTTTAATGATAAAGTTTTCCTGCCTTTTTTCTCATTTTTTTCGATTACAAAATTCTCAATATGTTATTTAACTTTTGGGACATTCAACTTATAAAACTTGCAATACTTATTTAATGATAAATGTCATTATCCTAAAACATTTTTTATTATAACTTATTAATGACGGATGCCATCACTTTATCTGCGTGGCCTAATAACGGCCAATTGCCCACTTTCGCGTCTTTTTTGATACCTTTTTGCCAATGCCTTGCCATTAAAGAGTGTTGGCAATTCCAGTAAATTAAATGTACATGGCCGGCAAAAAATGGTGTATGGGTTTTGGGAACTAGCTGCTTGAAACATATTTGAAAATAAGAAAAAACCTTTATTTCTTTTCTCTATTGCTTTTAAACCTATTTGTGTAATTGCTTTTTGTAAAACAGATACTCTTTCGTATTTGAAAACTTAAATAATTGTGCAATATTACACACACGGCACAATAAATCACAATGGCACAATAAAAATCTGTTTTGCGCGACACAATACATTGAATACAAGCTCTCAATATAAACCACAAACGGTCAATAATATTGTACGATATGCAATTTTGCGCAATGATCATTGATCGTCTGTGAACCCTTAATATCATTGTTTTTTTAAGCCCCTAGTCTGTAGCATATTTTTTTTTAAGTAATATTCTTTTGTATTTATAGTGTTCTTTGTTAACATATTTTAAATTTCGTATGCTTAATTTTTTAAATAAAAATTATACAGGGGTGTTTCAAAAAACATGGACCATTGCCCGGGGGGAATTCCTTACTCAAAAATATGAAAAAGCGCTCCTATGCACATGTGTCCGGGAAACGCATGGTTTCCGATATACATAGGACTTTTTAAATATTTTTTAGTAAAGAATTACCCCACGAGCGATGGTTCATGTTTTTGAAACACCCTGTATATAAAAAAAAGAAGAAACATTTTAGTGATGAGCATATATATAATATAAAGGTATTAATGTTTGTTTATTGTGTTTAAACTTTTAAAAGTTGTTTGTACTTTTTAGAGTATATTAAGGTTAGTATAGATCATAAAATATATCCTAATTATTACATTTAATTATTAATTTAAAATAATATTATAAAGGAAGGTGTTTATACGAGGTACACTCAAAAACAAATATTAAAATTTAAATATTTCAAAAACTATAGGAGGTAATCATACCATGTTATATATATTTGTTATTGTAGTCACAAATTATCAGAATATACAGATGCGAAAGTGCGGCAAATAACGCTTACTTGTTTCTATGACCTTGAGAAAGGATAAATGGAACATCTGCATCAATGTATGGATCGTAATATTTTAAATTTGTGAAAGGTTAAACCTCACCAAGGCGGAGAGATAGACTTTATAGTAACTAATTATGCAGCTTTTTTTATGTGTGGAAAACGGAACAAAAGAATAATACACTAATTGGGAATTGGAAAACAAACTAAAAATTTTACCCATTCTTTGAACGGTAAAATATTGTTGGTAGATGTCACGTTTGGATCAACCTGTAATAAAATGTCTACAACTGGTTGCACAAAACATTTTTAGAAACGATTAAACTATGGGGGTTTAGAATGTTTAACAAAAAGCCATTTAAAAAATAAACCTTGCCTAAAAACTGCTTATTAAATTAATTAATGGTATTCCCTTTTTAGCTTAATTGTGTATTAAAAAGTTTTGTGTAACTAGGAATTGAAACAGAATAATTAAAAGCCGAGTAACACAAGTTTCTAAAGAAACCCCGACGCAATCTTTTAAAGCAATACAGATGTTGCGTTAGTAATACCCAAACCTAATTGATTTGTTTTTTTCTTGATACTGAAAAAACACCTACCTCATTCTTTAAATTTGAAATATAGCCTTTTAAATGGCAGTGCGGCTATAAATAAAAAAATATTTTCCTCTGTTTAGGCACATACTGATTAATATCAATAACTTTAGTAAAATATCTAAGTAATTTGTAAAAGCATTGTATTGATATTAAATAGTCTTAAAATAATAGTAGTTCTTTGGGAATCTAAAAACTGATCCGCTCCCGGTGATGGAGGAACAGAATAAATATACACATTTATATCCCATATTAAACGGAAAAAAAAATTTAACAAGACACTATACTAACACTTTAATAATAATAAACATAAAAGTTCACAAAAAACTAAACACAATTAACTAACTTATGCTCACATTCTATACCAACAAAAGTATGGGACTCACTGACACCTAAATGAACATTAGGTCACGTACTAAATCGTGGGGTGTATATCCACCACGCAGTGGGAGTGACGATAGTGATGAGAGATTTCAACGAACACGCTTAGTTTCGCATCTGGGTATTCTGATAATTTGTATTGTAGTGACAAAGACTATTAATTAGTTAGAAATTATACAGGGGGTTCCATAAGAAAAACGTCAAGTTGGCATCGTAACTTTCTGACGCAACCCAGTATAAAAAAATCAAAATTTTTTTGTAGATTTTACGTAAAAAGTTAAAAAAATTGTCTTTTGCTATTTTTTAAATTAACGGACATATGGGGTAAAATTACTAACAATAATTTTTCAATTTTCCCTCGTATCTCTTAGATAAATAATTTTATTAAAATTCTGACTACACCATTTTAGGTTTCTCCAAAATCGAGCCCATAACACCTACATCGGTTTTTTTAATAACTCCAGTAATAACTGAGATGGCTTATAAAAACGCCCAATTTTGCCCACCCTGTACATGAATACAATACATTTTATAGCTATAAATTTTGTAATGTTATTCTTATTATTAAACTTTTCTATTCGTTCAGCCAGTTTAAAAGGTTCATACGCAATGCGTACAAAAGAAGCCAGTCTAACGCCAATAGAACAGTTACAGGTAGAGATTAGACACAGAATCCCGTAACGCATAGGTCCCGGTTTGTGGCTGCTTTAATTAATTGCCTATAAAACTTTTGAAGTGGCTGAACGTGTTTATTTTTGTTGCAATGAATAAACTAATAAACAAATATTATAAACCGCCCTATTTCCTTGTTTAAAAATGTATATTTCTCTTGTTTTCAGATATTAAGAGATATTAAACAGGGTTTATTGCAACTAGGAAAAGAAGGAATTAGAGGTCCTATGACTGCCGCAGGTAAGTCAATATTGCAAAAATTATTTCTTTAAGGGGACCACACAATATATTGTACAACCTCTCAATATAAACCACAAACGGTCAATATTATTGTACAATATGAAATATTGCACCATATTATTGATCGTGTGTGGGCCGGTTTAAGGGGCCCATAGACGATCAATATTTTTGTTCAAAATATTGTACAATAATATTGCTAGTCGTCCCCAAACAGTGCAATATATTTGCGTAATGACTATATTCAATGTATTGCACAATAACTAGCTTTGTTTTGTAACTACTGGTTAAAACATGGATAAGAAAAAAATAGCTGCTTAAAACATGTTTATAAAAGAAGAACAAACCTTTATTTTTTTCTCTATTGCTTTTGAACCCATATTTGTTTAAACTGTTTTTGTAAAACAATTACTTTTTCCCATTTGAAAACCGAAATAATTGTACAATATTATCTACCTACGACACAATAAATCACTATTGCGCAATAAAAATTAAACTATTTTTGATTGGCACAATATATTGTACAACCTCTTAATATAAACCACAAACGGCAATATTATTGTACAATATGAAATATTGCACCACAATAATGATTGTGTGTGGGCCGCTTTAAGGGGCCCACAGACGATCAATATGTTTGCGCAAAATATGGTACAATATTATTGCTAGTCGTCCCTAAACAGTGCAATATATTTGCGTAATGACTATATTTAATATACTGCATAATAACTAGCTTTGTTTTGTAACTACTGGTTAACACATGAATAAGAGAAACGTAGCTGCTTAAAACATGCTTAAAAAAGTAATGTTTGTAAAGTAATGCAAAAATTCATTAATTCACAAATTCTTAGGTATTTCGAAAAACACAAATTTTTGCATGACAGGCAGTATGGATTTCGCCAAAAAAGATCTACGGCAGATTTTCTTTCCTTCGTATCACACTGCTGGAATAAGTCTCTTGAGTTTCTAGGTGAGTCCCAGATCGTTGCTCTTGATATATCCAAAGCTCTTGACCAGGTCTGGCATGCCGCACTTCTTAATAAACTTCCCTTCTATGGTCTTTCGACTAAACTCTGTACTTGGCTCTCTAGTTTTCTATCTGATCGACGTATATCAGTTATCAACAAATTAATGCTGGAGTGCCTTAGGGCTCTGTTCTGGCATCAACATTGGTTCATGTCCATATCAACGACCTTCTCCTGTCCACAACTAATTCCATTCATAGTTTCGCCGACGATAGTACCCTTCACTCCAGTTTTCATGTTCCTAAACCCATCACTAAACCTAATCGGGAAAACAATTGCAGGGCGATGCAGATATCTCTTTCGCAGGATCTTAATTTAATATTGGATTGGGGCGCCAAATATCTCATTCATTTTGATGCATCCAAAAACACAATCATGGTTCTTTCGCGAAAAGAGTCATCAAATACTCATCCTCTACTTATAAGCGGCCATGTTTTACAGAGCAAAGACACCTCCAATCTTGTGGGCGTCACATTTAAAAGTAACCTTAACTGGCATAAACACATTCTTCTATAGCCAAGGCAGCTTCAAAAAGCTTGGATTTCTCTTTCGAGCCAAAAAGTATTTTTCCCCTTCTAATTTATACACTTTTTATGTGTCCCAAATCCGACCTTCCTTGGAATATTGTTCTCATATCTGGGGCATGGCGTCCCCCACATCCCTAAGCATTCTTGATTCCATTCAAAGAAGAGCTATTCGTCTCATTAATGATCCTTTACTTACAGAAAGGCTTCCTTCTCTTGCTCATCGTCGGGCTGTGGGGGATTTATCGCTTTTTTATAGGTACTTCCACGGCTTTTGCTCTAAAGAATTGTCCAGTGTAGTTCCTCCACTCACGGTTCCCAACAGAGAAACTTGTGGTTCCGCGCGTATGCATCCCTATACGGTCCAACTGGACAAGCCCCGAACTTCCTACTTTGTTCGTTTTTTTATCCCTAAAGTTTCTAGAATGTGGAACCTGCTGCCCGCGGAGGTCTTTCCTTCCCCCAAATCTTCAAGTATTTAAGTCTCGTGTCAACAAACTCCCTCTTACCTCGCTTAAGACACCCACGGTACGTTAGTATTTAGGCTTTTAGCCTTCGTAGTTTGTCCAAAGTAAAAAAAAAAAAGAAAAAAACATTTTTTCCAGTTCTATTGCTTTTAAATCCATATTTGTTAAAACTGTTTTTGTAAAAGCATTACTTTTTTCCATTTGAAAACTGAAATAATGGTGCAATATTATCCAAACACGACACAATAAATCACTACCTATTGCACAATAAAAATCAAAATGTTTTTGATTGGCACAATATATTGTACAACCTCTCCATATAAATCACAAACGGTCAATAATTGTACAATATGAATTATTGCACAATAATATTGATTGGGTGTGGGTCGCTTTATACAGAGTATTGCACAATAAGATACTATCCCTAAGTGTGTTAACCTTTAAGTAATTTTAAGAAGAAAAGGTTAAATAAACTTATATCTTAAATGTCTTAACTTTTGAAATACAGGGTAGTAAAGTTTAAAAAAATATATATTATTTTTTGTTATAATATCTGTGCTGCCACTTTAAATATCTCAAAATTTGGTATACAACCATTATTTGTTTTCTGTTTTAAAACTTTTATTTTCTTCCAGTGGTTGCATAGTAATTTATGTAACAAGTGCATAAAGTGATACTTTTTTACGAATGGGAAAACCCCATGAGTAAAAAAGACACTTTATGCATGTGTTACATACTCTATTTTTCCACGACCGTATAAAAATTTCCCAAAATAGTATAAATTCCTTTTCAATTTCTTAGTCAGCCAAATTCATTATTACTATTAATTTTCAATAATTTTTATTAAATTTATTTGCAAAAATCAAACTTTTACAATATGTATAATTATTTTTAATTATGTTTAATGTAATTTTGGTTTTAAAATACAACAAATATTTGTAGATGACACCTATATGTACGATGATGACGTAAGAATGTTAGCACCGGCGGGGATGCCGCATCCCCACGATCCAAGGTTGGGCCACTGGTATGACGAACCTCCTTACGAAAGTGATCCGGAAGATTTTTTAATGGGAGGAGGGGGCAGGCGACAATACAGGTAATACTATAACAAATTAAAAAGCTCGCAGAACGAATGCAAGATATGATACGCAGGCGTTTTAAAATTGGAATAAAAATCTGAACCTATTTATAAATATCACTTTGTTTGAGCAGCGTTTTCCAAAGGGCAAAACCCTCTTTAAATTACTTGTCTTACCAAGTTTTTTCAAGTAATTTTCTCGATTACTTTTAACTTTAACTATACAGCATGGTAGATTAAACATAAAATGCAATGCAAAATTCAAAAATAAAAATAAAAGTTGCTGATTCTAGTTAAAAAATAAAGTTGATAGTCCTCGCTTATTTTTGGTACAACCTGTATACATTTACGAAGAAAAAAACCAGGAGTTCCAAAAATTATCTCTTTCAAATTGCCACCTTGTATATCTATAATAAGCACAATTTAAGCGCTCTTTACTAAAATTTCAATAAATTTCGTCACAATCTAAGCGTTAAGAATATGACTTTTAGCCAAATTTTAATTAAATATTTTATGGTTTTGTATTATTACCAAAGAGGACTAATGAAAACCGGACTCGTAAAAGTTTTTATGGGCTTAATGGTTGTCGTAAAAACTAAATTGAACTTTTGTGCCACCGGACTACTAAAGCAATTGTTTTAGGAAAACATTTTTTATGTTAAGCATCAAATAAAAGTAATTGGCGATTTTAAAGATCAATGAGACCTCTGGTGGTTAACGGCGCAACCTAAGAAAACGGGTGATCGGACATGCAAACACTATTTGCCGGCAATGTACATTTTTCATATTGGCATTGATGGTAAAGCATTGGCAATTGGTGGCAATATTATGCCAACATCTTATACGCATTAAAAAGTCAACCCTAAATAAACACTTAATTGCCAATAAATTTTACATGCAGGCGAATTGCCGGCAAGCATACAAAAATGGCGGCATACCAATCCTGATTAAATAAAGCACGCGTTTTTGTTGCAGGCAAATAAATATTGGATTTTTGAAGGCAAACCTTCAACGCATATTCATACTTTTAAACCATATTATTAACATTGGTATTTAACTAACATTAAAGCAATTTTTTGATCTGTTTTATTTATAATGGCAGCTAAACAACATTATTTTATGTTTTTTTACATAATTTAAAGGAAATGGCCTTTTCATAACATTTTATTGTTAAAAATCATGCAAATAAAAATTAGGTCAAACAAAATGTTTATTATGTATTTTGGAGCGAATAAAAATAAAATGATGGTAAAATTAGCTACGTTAATTTCGACCGAAGGTGACCGCTTTGTGCATTTGTTTTCTACGTGGTTTTCTAGCTTTTTAGTTTCTTTTTAAAGAAAAGAGTTTTTAATAGACATAATTAAATGTATTCATTACCTAATAAGTGTGTGTTGTGTGATTAATTGGTGATGGCTAGTCGAGAAGGCAAGATATTCAAGTAGACTGTTAGGAGCTGTAAACATTTTGTTTAAAACTTTATTAAAAAGTTTTAAAGACGTGTTAATAAAAAATATTATATATATTTAATAGTTTTTTGACATACCGATAGATGGCGTAATGGACAATAAACTACTACGTTTCTGCAATATCTTCGCTTTTTATCGTCTAAACCGTACCCATTAGACAAAAATAATTCGAGAGCGGTCTGCGGTAGGTGATCTCACTTAGCTTTGAAAGAAATATCTTCGGCTAGTGTAAAAATCTGCATCTCCAAGTTGGACAGTGTTCCGAGAGATGGTACTTGCATTGCAAGGAAATTGCATGCAGTAAGGAGTTTTTTCCTATTTTAATTTTCAAATAAAATATCGCATCATTTTAGCTTTTAAAAAAAGTATATGCGACAATTTTCGTCAATAAGACGTCAGCTTGCTGCTTGGGAGTATCTGCATTTGCCCACTTTCGTGTCTTTTTGTTATCTTTTTGCCAATAACTTATTAATGATGGATGCCATCATCTTAAACGCATTTTTTTGCCAATAACTTATTAATGACGGATGCCATCACTTTATCTGCAACACGTGGCCTAATAACGGCCAATTGCCCACTTTCGCGTCTTTTTGATACCTTTTGCCAATGCCTTGCCATTAAAGAGTGTTGGCAATGCCAGTAAATTAAATGTACAACGCCGGCAAAAAATGTAAATAGCTGTATGTTTTGCTATCATTTTTGTCAAAAAGTCTTTCTTTTCACCTATATTAAAACATTTATTATGGCATCAGAAGAGCCATTAACATCTGAAATTAAAAGTCGTGTGTGTAATCAAAATAATATGGTTGGAATTCAAGATTTCTTTTCCTTCCACTGTGCACCTACTATCGGGAGTGCAATGGAGGCATGAAAATACTGAGCTTAGCATCAAAAACAGTTCTTCACTCATTTTACATGGCGCTTTCTTCACTAATCATCACTAACAAAAAAGTCTGTTAAACCATCAAGGGCACTACTCAAACTTACAAATCGAGTTTTAACACACTTAATACGTATAAATCTATACAAATTCACGGCTGTATTGAAACTTGAACAGTATTTTAAACCGTTTCAATACCCAAAACTCATAACAGGACCAAAGCTAGCTGCATATTACCTGCTTCTTTCGACTTTGTTTACGTTTAGCCGCGCCCCCATCGGTAGTTAAAATCGCCAATATGTGAAGACAGAAATTACCTAACACCAAATTTCCTGTATTAATTTTACTTAAACCCACTGACACTTTGTGAATATAAACAAAACCTAAAGCCGGCTATACACGACTCTACTCTTTTTGTATTATTGTCAAACAGTCTTAGACCGGACAAACACATTCTACTTTCTAGCCCTACTATCAGATACGATTTTTATGAGCGCGACGCATACATTCGATCCGATTTCGGATCGGACGTCATGTCAAACATACAGTGTGTCCCAGGATAGGTGTTACAATAGGACAAATGACCCAAATATTTTTGAATTTTCAATAGTATATGTTGGAAAGAATTAAATTTAAGGTCAAAAGTGAAGCGTAAAGCATTAAAGAAAAATGTGTTTTGTGATTTTTTTCATGTTTTGCATTCTAACACTTAAAAACTCGACACAACAAAGCAAATTTTACAAAAATCCTTATTAAATTTTATTTTTGTTTTAAATTTCGCTACCTTTTATACAGTAATTCAGTTTTAATGCAATAAATCGAAAAATGACAAAAGCTTTTTTCACTTTAATGCTTTAACTTCAAATTTTAGCATAAAATTCAATTCTCTGCAACACTTACACAAACGAGTGTGTTATATTTTAAAAAATAAAAGTATTTTACTCCTTGGTATTTTTTATATTTTTAGTTATAACTCGCCTTGTATAATCCCAATCGGAGAAAAATTTTGCATTTCTTAGTTATGCGTCCATGCGACCAAAATGCCGATTTAAGATTTAAAATTTGTAATCTATTTGTTCTCTTGTAACACCCAGTGGCGGCGAGTACGTGAGCGCACGGGGGCCAATGCACCCAAACAGCTAATATGTATGGGTGTAATCCACCCATATTAGAAAAGAATAATTTTGTTCTTTTGGAGATAAAGGTGTGGGAGGTAAGAACCTTTTTTTGCTCTTCAACTTTTTATTAGATAAGAATAGAATATGTGTACGTGTGGGAAAAGTTGGTGGTACTGGGTATTTTAAGTAGGTGAGGACCATTTTCTTTTGCTCTTCAAAAATTTTTTACATATGGCACCCCATATAAAATCTCAAAACCCGCTGCGCCCGATAACACCTTTTCTGGGACACACTGTATAATTAAATAGCTAACCGTCGGAAAATCGTTTCGGATAGTCGGATTAGGGTCGGGCCACACATAACCGCACCGAGCCCGATTTCACGCTTTTAGCAAAGTAGGGATAGATAGGGAGTTCTGCAACCACCGTCCACCGGTGGAGCTTATTATGCTAATATCTCTGACGTCATTTAAAATTTAGGAATCTTGCGCAACGCGTTATTTAGGGCGTGGTCCCTACTATCTGTCAAACCATAAATGTCATCTGTCAAATGTCAAATGTCACCTGTCACCTGTCATATGTCAAAAATCACGTGACTAGGAAAATGACCGCAGAGATATTAGCATAATAAGCTCCACCGGTGGACGGTGGTTGCAGAACTCCTATCTATCCCTACTTAGCAAATTTATTCGGAAAAATTAAAAAGCACTTTTCATGCCCTCAAAAATATATCAACAGCATTTTTGTCAAGCCAAGTCTATTGTTTAATGTATGTATATCCCTTTGTTTAAATAAAACAGATTTTCCTACTTATTTTTTCCCTTTTTCCAAATTTTAGTGTAGTATATGTAAAAGTCTGGCCACACATAACCGCACCGATGTCCCACAAGAGCCGCATCGTAGCACGACCATGTCTCGTAAGATCTGAAACATGCCCAGCAAATGATATCATACGTGGATCGGACAGCGCCGATGTTTCCCGAACCAAGCTTTGAGTTTACGGGCGTCACATTTTATTTTAGTTCATTAGGTATAAAAATTTAAAGATAGTGGTTAAACTTATATTTTTAATAAATATTGGTTTAGCAGAAGATGGCCAGAAAGCCTTACACAGTATATATAGTGGTTAAAGGTTGTGGTAATCAAACAATACAAGAAAAAGTGATTTAGTAAGTAATAAAAATATAAAATGAACTTTATTGTTACATCTCGTAAATAATATGTGAGCTAAAGCGTGGTATAATTGACTTATATTACTGCAGTTTGATTAAATACAATTTTTTGCACTGTATCCCCCTATATTTTTTCAGGGAAACGCACGGCCTCGGGCTTATTGCGGTTATGTGAGGACCGACTTTTAAAAAGTTGCATGTGTCTGGCCTGCCTTAACGTAAAAAGTCGCCTGTGGGTGTTCTCTGAAAGTCATAAGAAAGAATGTTCTTGTCTGTATTGTATTTTCGCGTAATTTCGAACTCTGTGAGGCCTTTTCGCTTGTTCCGCGACTATGAATCAGAAATACGAACGGTT
Source organism: Listronotus bonariensis (assembly GCA_014170235.1). Lineage (NCBI taxonomy): Eukaryota > Metazoa > Arthropoda > Insecta > Coleoptera > Curculionidae > Listronotus > Listronotus bonariensis. The sequence goes on from JACEGR010004298.1 coordinate 88,772, forward strand.
AGAAATAGAAAGAGAATTAGTGTCCTTCTTGTCATTTATCCTGCCGTCTGCCCTATTGTATGACGTTACAATTTTTTTAACAGCACTTTTTTTAATTCGGAGACTAATAAAACTCCGATAAAGCTAAATCTGATAAGTAAGGTGCATGAGAAACCCGCTCTAAGGCTACCTGATAAATTTTTTCCATGGCAATTAGCGATTTGTGGAAAGGTACATTGTCCTGGTAGAATAGATTATAAAATTAATTATCTCCACTAACTATCAATATTTTAATAACATTTTTTTGTTCATTTTTAGTCACTGTTTCCTCAGCAATAATTTCCCAAGTTTATTCGTCTAGGTGAAGAATAATAACCCTCTAAAAACCACCTAACCCAGTCTCTCCAAATTTTAAAAATAAACTAGCAAAACATAAAGCTATTTAAACATGCGCGGTCATATGACGGCAACTTGAGCCCTCTGTGGGTTTGGCCAGAAAATTTTTATCCAATCCTCGTACAAGAATTTCAAGAAGTCTTTTTTTCAGAATGGAAGAGTATGTTTTACCTTAAATGTTCGACCAGAACAAAAAACTGGGGAGGAAGTAATATCTTTACGAAGTGCAGGTGACATATCCCTGCCTATGGCCCACTGTCAAACTCCTAGAAGAGGTCTAATTTTACCCAGGAAGCTGGTTATCCTCCCACCATCATACCATTAAGGTAAGATTTTT